>CAUYRT010012701.1:0-54381 GCA_963574885.1 Lepilemur ruficaudatus
CAAATTTGTTTTGGCCTCTAACTCACTGTTACCTGTGTCTTCACACCTGTCCCTGATTATTATATTTTTTTTTTGAGACAGAGTCTCACTCTGTTGCCCAGGCTAACGTGCCGTGGCGTCAGCCTAGCTCACAGCAACCTCAAACTCCTGGACTCAAGCGATTCTCCTGCCTCAGCCTCCCGAGTAGCTGGGACTACAGGCATGCGCCACCATGCCCGGCTAATTTTTTCTATATATATTTAGTTGGCCAATTAATTTCTTTCCATTATTAGTAGAGATGGGGTCTCGCTCTTGCTCAGGCTGGTCTCGAACTCCTGACCTTGAGCAATCCGCCGACCTCGGACTCTCAGAGTGCTAGGATTACAGGTGTGAGCCACCGCGCCCGGCGAGTGGTGTTTTTTAATGTGGCAGAAAACACATAACATAAAATTTCCCATTGTAACCATTTTTAAGTGTGCAGTACAGTAGTGTTAATATATTCACAATTTGTGTAACAGATCTCTAGAACTTTTTCATGTTGCAAAATTGAAAATATATCCATTGAACAACTCCCCATTTCCCTCCCTCCATCCCCTGGCAACCACCATTCTACTTCGTTTCTAAGACTTCGACTACTCTAGATACCTCATGTAAGTAGAATCATGCAGCATTTGTCTTTCTGTGTCTGGTTTATGTCAGTGTTATGTCCTCTGGATTCATCCGTGTTACAGCAGATGACAGACTTTTCTTTTTAAGGCTGAATAATATTCTGTTGTGTACATATACCACATTTTGTTTACCCATTCATCTGTGAAGGTAGTCTGTCTTTTTGTAAAATGTTCTTATGAAAGGTTTTCTCATGAAAACAACCAAACCACAGAGAACATCGAAAAATCAAATCTGAGTCATGTATGCTAAGAAATGGAATTTTTGTTTGTGATATTTAATACCAGACTTTCATACTTGCAAAACATGGAATTTCCTCAACTGAAATTCTAGTATAAGCGGTTTAGGTTCACACTCCCTCAATGCCCGCCTCCTCGCCCCCCTATCTGGCTCCCTCTCAGAATTACAGTCCCTCAGACTGTCCCTTAGGGCGACAGACTAAGGCATGTGCTCAAGTGCTCATTGGAGAGTGTGATAAACGTGACATTTTCTACTAAAGTTGTCTGTGCTTCCCTAGAATCTTTAGAGGGAAGAGATAACGGGAAAGGAGCTGTTGTAGCCATGAAAGGATGGATGACCTATGAGATCATTAGGGTTAATAATGGGTTTTCCCATTCGACTCTGGCTTTTTCTCATAGATCAGCTTCTATATGGATTCCAGCCCCACTCAGTTGAAGCAGTTCTGGCCAAAGCAAAACCACACCAGCAATATGCTCTGTGGTCTGGCTTTAGTCTAAAAAGTATTACCAGAGAACCAGAAGACAAAGGTTTGACTTGAAAAGAATACACGGTTCGGGAAGAATCTGAATTGTGTGATGTTCATTTCACTTTTTCTTGACTTTGCTTCTTCCTCGGAGCACAATGATGAGGCAGACAGAGAGGCCAGATTTGGAGAGTGGCTGGGGTCCCTGTCCTCACAGATGCTGCAGTGTCAGCAATTGCCTGTCTCAGGCAGGTTCAAGCTCCGAATGGGGCCTTTTCCTCCTCCCTATCCCTTTTTTGATTCCTGGATAAGGGGGAGGAGCATTTGAGGGTGGGAGCCACTCTTCCTTTTTCCTGTGGGTTGCTGAGACCCCTCTGAGCTGGCATGCGGTACAGAGTGTGTGGTCTGCATTCTAGCACAGAAAACGTCTCTGTCCTGCTTGGACTCTGGGAAGTGGGATGCTTTGCAAAGCTTTCTCTGCTGCTGCTTTGATAAAATTCTCGTCCTCAAAAAGCAAGACAGGGTGCCACCGAGTGGGTGAGGGGAGGAGAAATGCTTCAGGAAATGCCCAGTGGGTTGACAGATAGCCTGAAGGTTCCTAGGGAAATACTTGCATGCTGTAGAATGTGGCTTCTTGGTGGACCCAAATCCTCAGGCACTTTAGTGATTGAGCTGAGAATGGGCTGCAGAGGGAAGACCAGGTAGGCTATTCTGCAGCATTGACAGCTGGTTCTGTTCTGCTTGATGCGACAGAATGCTGGGGGAGGAGTTGCACACTTAAGCCCAGTCAAGTGGTGGGACAGTCAGCTGATTCTCAGGCCTGAGTCAGGTGAGGACTTTGACAGCTTTCCCCCAAAACGAGGGATCTCCTTAGAAGGTAGGTGGAAGGCAAGGACTCCCTGCTTTATTAATGCCAATATGGAGGCAAGAAGAAATGTTTTAAAGATATTTTTAATAAGGTCTTTTGTGTGTGTATATGACCTTAAAAAATAAATTTACACTGATTTCCCCCTAATTTTTTTTTTTTTTGAGACAGAGTCTCACTCTGTTGCCTGGGCTAGAGTGCTGAGGCATCAGCCTAGCTCACAGCAACCTCAAACTCCTGGGCTCAAGTGATCCTTCTGCCTCAGCCTCCCGAGCAGCTGGGAGTACAGACATGCACCACCATGCCCAGCTGATTTTTTCTATATATTTTTAGTTGTTCAATTAATTTCTTTCTATTTTTAGTAGAGACGGGGTCTTGCTCTTGCTCAGGCTGGTTTCGAACTCCTGACCTTGAGCGATCCTCCCCGCCTTGGCCTCCCAGAGTGCTAGGATTACAGGCGTGAGCCACCGTGCCTGGCCACCCCCTGATTTTTAATGAAAATCTTCAGGTCTATGGCAAAACTAAAATAATTTTTCAGTGAACAACATCTATGCCTACCACCTAGGTGACTAGCATTTCAATATATTTGGCTTTATGAAATTTCTGTCTCTAGGGTGTCCCAGAAATCTCCATACAAAGGAAAAATTTTGTGAAATTTTATAATGAATATTTTGTAAATAAAGGTACATTTGCTACAATTTCCCATTTTGCCCTATGTATGGTGACTTTTGGGACACCTTGTAGTTCCTTTTAGGCAGCCTTTAACTCATCTTACTTTGTAATGCATTAAAAAAAACTTTCCCCTCAATGCTTCTGCATTATAAGTAAAGTATTTGTTTTATAATTTACATACAATGGGATACATAAATCTTAAGTGTACTACTTAGTCTTTGGGGTGCTATATTTTTTTAAATCATTTTTCCAGATTTTATAAAACCAAACCTGTTCTCTTTTTGAAAAAACCAAGCTTCTAGCTGGTCATGTAATTTCTATAAATTATATAGAAAGTGCAGTTTGTAAGGTAATTGGAAATGATAGCATATTATGGGCATATTGGAAAGACGATGTTAACTTACCACTCCTGGCCCTTTTCTTGGTTCTCTCACCACCCCTCCCTCCCTCCAACACACAGGACAAAGTATAACAATTAATTGGTCAAGCAGTTTTCGGGATCCAAATGTGAAAGGCCAGCTAAAAAAGGACTAATAGCTTTCGCCATTTGCATATTGGCAACTACTTTGTTCCACCTTTCCTTTTCTTAAGAAATTGAAGGAGAAGCAGTCTTCTCACAGTACTTCAGAGCAAGCATAACCCCTCCCTTAGTTCAATAGAGTTATTCTATAAAGTCCAAATACACAATTCCATGGTGATTCATGGTGGCATTCATCCATGTGGAACTAAATGCCCCTGTGAAGTGGTAGGCTATCTTAGTATTATGAGTGACAGATTTGTCATGCTCATTAGGAAAATGAGGAGATGCAAATGCTGATTTTTATTTATTACTGGTTCCCTGGGTAAATCTTACTTGCATTATATGTTTTACTTGTATACCACTGATATGCCAGGCTGCTTGAATGATGGAAAAGGAAACTCAAATATGGGTAGGACAAGAATTTGCCCTGGGTCTCTGTGATACCCTGCCTTAAAAAAAAAAATGGAGGCACTTTGATTTTGTGAACACTTAGTATGTACATCCAAATGCCTGGTAGAATCTCCAGAAGGAGCAAACTGTTCCCTTGGGAAGAGAAGATGCGGGTACATGATGGGTCAGGAAGGTTGAGGATTTAAGTGCTGTGTGAGTTCAGAGAGCAGGGGGTTGGCTGGCAGTCACAGTGATTAGGAAAGTCTTCCATTTCCATTTGTCTGTTTCTGGGGGAGCATCTGCTTTGTGGTGGTTGAGGGGGTGGATGGACAGAGAAGCAGGGGAGCTTTCAGGGTCCTGGTGGATTGCCCATAGCAGGGAGGCTTTTTCTTTCAACACAGCAAGGCTGTTACAGTGATAGCAGATTTGGGGACGTCTTGGCAAACAGGAAAGATAAGTTGGGACTGATTGTGTAGGGCTTTAATTGACAAATAATTTTGAAGGCCAGCACAGTCCATGGTTTCCAGAATCATTTTTCATTCCTCAGCTGTGATTGACAGAAATCACATACTAGACTAAGGCCTTTCAAAAGAAAGAATGGTGCCCCTCTGTTGTTTTAATAAAGTTTAAGTATTTGACTACGTGAGCTATTTATAAATAAGTTTAAGAGAAATGATGCTCAAGGAAAATAGAATAAACTTTTAATCTGAAGGTAACTCCCTAAAACTCAGGTGTACCCTTTTTTCACAAGGAAATGTGACCATGAACAATTATACTACTTTAATTAATGGAGATACAGTCACTGTTTAGACCACAAACAAAAAAAGCCCACAGCATTTCTTGGGTATAGTTACTCATCTCGTCAAATGTTGCAAAATACCGAAGGGAAAGGAAAACCAGAAGTGTGGGGGGGGTGGGGGGTCAGTGGTTTAAAAAATATGGTGAGTAACCACTTGTGCTGACTAATATCAGTGAACTCATAATGAGTAACAATAGTGAAGTCAGAAGGGATATAAGTAGAAGGAGACCTATTTAAAGGTTGCTTTAGTACAAAAGGCAGCTGAGTTGGTCACCAGTGAGGACTTTTTGGGGAGATTGGGAAGTAATTACATTTATCCCTTCAAAAAGTTCTGTCTCCTTTAGAATTCTTTCAAGTATAACTGCTTTTCCACTTGCTTTCTAAAGGAAATTCTTGGCAAAGAAACTTGCTTGTGCTTTTTTTTTTTTGCATTGAAGAAATACTGTAAGTGTCCAGTGGTAAGCAAGAGCAACCAATTGATTAAAACAAAGTTGGTAGTGATGTCTGTGAACTTAAAACACAAGAGGTTTGTTTGAATTTATTTTCTGAGGTTTTTTTTCTTATGGTATAAAAGTATAAGAAGTGACCAACTATCCTTTTCATAAATCTGGATGCTGTCTTTTTTTGTTTTTAAAGACTATAACGTATAAATAGAGCAAACATACAACTGACCAAAATGTGCAAGAACAAGATAGTTTGTTGTGGAATTTTCAATTATCTGTATATTAATCAGAAAATGTTTTGTTTTCATCCCTGTTGAAAATATTTTTAAATGTTAATCTATTTTCCTTGAAACTCCTTTTCTTAACTCCGCTTGACACTGGGCCAGTTAAGGGCATTTGCTGTCTTTTCTTATCATTGCATCTGTCTTATTGATTATTGACTTGTTTCTTGTCCCCATTAGACTTCAACTCCCTAAGGATAAGGACACCACGTCAATTATTGTAATACCACCCACCTAGCCTAGTGCCTAGCTATGTAGCCAGCACTTAAAATTTGTTCAAAGAAATAAGATAATGAATCATATGTTAAAGATGTATTTATCTAGCTGTGCCTTGGGGATTATGTCATTTATGATTTTTTTTCTTTAAAAAAAATAAACCCAGCTAAATCTAGGGTAGGACTGGATATTCCATTTTTAGCCAAAATCTTTAATTGAGCTTATTTTCCCATTGTTCTTTTTGTTCAGTTTTATATTCCTCTCATTTGGGATTTCCAGGGCCTTCGGTCACTCTTAAATTTTTTATATATAGCTATAGATATACACATATATAATCACATTTATATACACATATATATAATTAGAAGACAATTCCAAGTTCTGTTCATTTGAGTAAGGCTTTGGATATGTAATTCTCCCCTTTTAGTGTATGGTAAATGAGTAAAAATTATCACAAGCTGTATGAGTTGGAATGGCATGAATAGGGAAGACAAAGACTTTGATTTTCTTGCAGATTATTATCTGAAGGTCTTTGAATAATTAATTGAATGGGATATTTATTTAGGTAAATTTGCATCCATACACAAGTTGAAGATCAGTTTTGATTTGTTTTACAGAAATCTAATGGTTTAGAAATAGTGAATTGAAATTCTTATTGAAGCATTTAATGAGTTTCCCTCGGTTTAATTTCAGTCTCAACATGAGAAAGTGAAAGTTGGAGGTGATTTAAGTTTAATTTTGTCTTAAATTTAACTGACTCGTTGTTCAGAGTTAAGAGGTGCTGAGAGCAAACTCAATATTACCACTTTCCTTCAAAAGTAGTGGTAAATTTAGATGAAGTTTAGAGCTCCAGAGAAACCATACTGTAGAGCTTGGTGTTGTATTTAGGAGAAATTTCATCTAAGAATTTTGCTTTCACAATTAGAGCAAATTGTTTTAAAAAGGAAATAGTTTTTAACATCGAATTTGGTGGTTGTATTGTACTCTTCAGAGGTTTTATTGGTATATGAGAATGAAAAATGAATTCAGAGAGGGATTTATATGGACATTTGGTTTAAGAATTGCCTCAGGCCTTTGCATGACACCTTAATATCCAAATTGAGAGTGTCTCCTGTTTTTATGTCTTTTGGTTTTGGCTAGGGCCAGATGTTTTAAGTATTGTCTCTTTTATACAGAATCACAGTTTCCAGTTCATTCTGAAGTACTATAAATGCTTATTCTGTAAAACTTGGAGATTAAAAGTTTTGCAATCTCATATAAGTTTAACACTTTGGAAATAGGTTAGTAAATAGCTTGACTCTATTTTCATTTCGATATGTAAGCACACTGGAGTTTTAATCAGTTTTTTTTTTAATTCACATTAGCAATGTTTGAAATATCTTCCCTAAAATTAAACTTCAATATTGGATACAACTTGGCGTCTTGGGTTTGTTAGAGCTTTGCAGCAGAGAGCAGTGCAGTGGTGAGCTGAAAAGCATGGATGACAGGAATGGTTTATAAAGGAGGTTATTGAATGGATCAGGACATGCTACAGATAAATATGATCAGAGCGCAGAAGCCAAACTGCACGGGAACTGGTAAACTCCTAGCTGTTTGTTTTTAACTTAAAAAGGAATCTTGGTTTTTAGCTTTGACATAAAAAAGGATTCTAGCAGTTTTTATTGAAACCCTTGCTTCTTCCTTGCTCATAGTTGTTCTTTGAATCTTAATGTACTTTTCAAGTGTGTAGGAGGATGGAAAGTTTTTATGTTGGTCAACACTAAAGAGAACGGGCTGTCTCAAACTGTAGAGATAATGGTGGGATAAAGTATGGGCTTAAATGTGTTGAACGACTAGATTCACAAAACTTACCTTAAAATGCTGGAATGATAATGAAGCTTGACTCGTGAAAGAAGTCATTTTAAGAAAATAAACAATATTTTAAACAGTGGGAGTCAGATCACAGAATAAATTATACAAAGACATGGTGCCCATTGAAGTTATAAAATAAGCTCAAGAAAGATTTCTATCAGGTAATGGATACTAGTTATGTGAAAAGCCGTCTCTGGTCACTGAAGAAAATGGAGTGCCATCTAGTGGAATCATTTCACTATTATGTATTGCAACATACACTATTTTAGAAGATTTAGGTTTTTAATAAAACATGTAGCAATTGATTTTCTCATTCAAAGAGTATTTTTAAAACCTTTTTATTTTGAGGTAATTTTACATTTGCAGAAGAGTTATAAGAGTAATACAGAGAGTTCCCATATACCCTTTGCCCAGCTTCCTCTGTTAACCGTGGTGTACTTATCAAGGCCAAGAAATTAACATTGGTACACAACTACTAACTAAACTCCAGACTTTATTCGGATTTCACCGGTTTTTCCACTTAATGCCCTTTTTCTGTTCCAGGATCCCATCCAGGATCCCACAGTGTTTTTAGTCATCATGTGTCTTTAGGCTCCAAATCTGAGACAGTTCTTCCTCAGTTCAAAGAGCATTTACTAAAAATGCTTCTCTAGGGATTGTGGCTGTTATAAAATACATTTGAAAATATAGAAGACTTAGAAAATTTAAAAGGTAGTCATGAAATAAGAATTTTGACCTAGAAGTATTTATCCTGCTTGTCCACCCCCCATCTTTTAAAATAGCTGTTTATATTTGCAAAGTTCTTTATAAGTTTTACTTGTTCTGAAAAGTTATGAGAGACAGGAACAAATCTTTGACAATTTTCTCATGTTACTTAAAAGGAAATTGAGCCATAGGGGAGTTCTATATTTTGCCTTAACTTGTATAGCAATCTCAGGCACACTGGCATGTAGAAGAAAGAAGGACAACTCACAAAGCAATTGAAAAGTAAACCTCGTTTTGCCAATATTTTCTATTAAGAGAGAAACTGAAATTTTAAAACAAATGACAAACCTTCTAAAATTATACTGCCTAATAAATATTTTGTTCTTTAAAAGTTGATGTGGCAACACATATAAATTTATCTAGTTTTTAAAGTAACAGTTTGGACTATCTATTCTAAGAATTCCAAACTTTTTGCTGCTTTGTGTATTGAAACAAATATTTCTCATACAAGCGATTTTTGGTCCTTAAACAACTTCCTGATTTTATTGCCCTCAACATGCTATATGTGAGAGAAGAGAATAAAAAAGTCTGGAAAACACAGTCTGAGGCTTGTTTTACTGGTTTATGGCTTCATTCTCCCAAACATTGCCTTTTTCACTGTGAGAATGGCTTCTGAATATAATGACCACTGTGAACTGGGGTATACCTGAAAGCAGTGGAAAGGCCTGGAATTTCCACAGAGGATTTATGCTTTTCCTTATTGCTGCTCTATAGCCGCCTTTCCCAGATCAACTCCAATAGATGTGGTGATACTGTATGAAATAAAATTGCCTCCCAAACAAAGAGGAATGACCCAGTAAGGGCCTTGACTAACACAGACACCTTCTTTGGAAAGTTCACCATCAGGTTGCTGTTGGCATGAGGGAGGGATGGATGTGCCCTGGCTCCAGTATACCAACAGGCCTATGAGCTGCCATCAACCCATAAAGTAGCTAAGCTTCAGAGGCTGTGTGCCTTTGGAAGCTAGCATGTCTCCTTTCCCAGAATGCTTCTCTTGACTGGCAGATGCAAATGTATTGCTTTTCCATTGATTATGTAATTGGGCCCTCAGGTTTTCTTTCCTAGTCCATTTAATCTCTCTTTATATATATATATATATATATAGGTAAAGTTATTTGAAAGTGAAAACAAACATAAAACAGAATTGCCTGCCTTTAAGGCAACCCAGGGGAGCAGAAAAATTAGCCTTTTAGGTTTCTCACCTACTATTAGGAACCTCTCTCTCTCTCTCTCTCTCTCTCTCTCTCTCTCTCTCTCTCACTACCCCCCCCTTCTTCCTCCTTCGCTGCCTCTCTCCCTCCTCTCCTCTGCATTCTTTGCCTCCCCTTCATTTCTTTGCCACCCAGGCAACTCAGTTGGGCAACTGGGGGACTTTAGGTTTCCTCCCACCCTATGCCCTCTTTGCCGACAGAAATTGTGTGTAGCATTTCATTGTGTATTTGTGGCTGTTATTTATTACTGATCGTTGTAGGCTTGTGAGCATTCTACCAAGTGAAAGTTTTGCTGCTGCTCAGTTCCCCATACCAGGACTGACCTTGCCAGTGTGTAATCACATGAGAAGCATGCAAAATAAATCTCATGAAAACTAGTGATAAATATGGCCTCCTTTGGAATGCAGGAAACAAGTGTTTTCAGACCCATGAATGAAAGGAGGCTTTCCAAATGAATCCATTTACACAATGTACTAGATCATATTACATCTCATGAACTGAACTATAAGAGCAATGTGAAAACATTCCGAAGGAAGCTGGAGAAATAAAGAATTTGCCTATTCAGCTATATAATTCTAGAACTTTCTATCGATATGTTTATTGGAGACTGGATTCTTAAGGGATCAGTTTTATGTTAATGTTTTGCAGGATTGTGATTATTTTTCATGAACCTCCATCTTATTTGACAACTTGAGTTTATCATTAAGCATTTTCAGTAATATTTTGGTTCCATTCATTACTTAGAGTAAGCGGGAAAAAGTTTTATTGGTTCTTCTTGCAGTTGTCTATAATTAAGATTGCTTTGTGCTTTTTAGGACAACTCTTTCAAAATGGTATAAGTTAGACATTTTATGCACAGTTTTACATGCCTAAGAAATGAGTTGGAGTGAGGAAAGGAAGGGTTTATGCTCTCCTTAGAAATATTGAGAGGTGAAGTTTCACTTTGTAGACACTTTGTGTGTTAGTACAAATCCTCTTATTCCAAGTTTTCTTTTATTGACTCTCACTATAGGTGCTTTGTTAACCTTTGACTACAGTAGTAGTTTTCCATATTTTAAAGATGGACTTTTATCACTGCATATCAAGAAAACTTCAAGTGGTTATAGGATAAGGTGGTTGTAATGAGTTAACAGTTGAACTGTTCCCTAGATTGATGGTTATTATGTGGTTTTGAATCCCTATGTTCTGTAAGTGAGTAGTCTCTCTGTGTTCTCTACTGTTCTTAGTGCTTAATAGATGTTAAATATTCCACAGCTATGTTGGGTTCCCTGAGCATGTAGTATTGCCAGGTTTAAGGCTTATGGGAAGAGTTTGTACAGTCTTGAAATGAGGACTAAGGTTTTCTCGGTATTGGAGTTAATGAAAAATCCATTTTTCTTCGTGTACTTTAAATAGCCTCATGCTTTTAAAATAGGCTGGTTTTGGATGCACCTGGTTGACCTTTCCTCCATTATTATTTGACAATGTGACAAAGGGGATCTTTGGTATGTTACCGTGATTTATAATTTGCATATATCTTAAAGTTGTACGTGATTTTCCCATGATCAGTAGTAAATCAAAGCACTGTGTGAAGCCTCAGAATTTCTTTGTCTATATCTCACACTCTTTGCTATGTATGGAACAGGGGTCAGGGTGTTAAATAGCATGCAGCACCGGGCCCAGGGTGGCCTTCCCGCCATCGGCAGTGTGAAGCAATTGACTTGATCCTACATTCATGTGATACTACATTCATGTGATTATAACAACCAACCACATACTTAGCAAGAGAGTTCCCAGGCTATAAGTAGATTTATTCTATCTTAAGATAAGCCTTGGATAATATGAAAGAGGTCTGTGACACCTGGGAGATGGAGTTATGGAAATTTCATTAAAAGGATAGGAGGGATATTGTTTGGTCTGTCCTGTTTTGGGGTGAAAAGGAAAAGGGGGGATATTTGGATCCTGTCCTATATTAGGATGAGCAAGATATCTAGGAAAGTTTTGTTTAAACCCTGCATTAACTTGCCTTACTTTAAAAGCCCTGTTCCCTCTTCATCCTTCTCAGGAACCACGTATTCAAAGATATGCATATTTGATAATCAAATACTTGGCCTAAAGGGAAGTAACAAGGAGATTTCTGTTTTCAGAAGAGAACTTTTAAGTTTAAAAGTTAGCTAGTTCCATCCCTCCCTGCTTTTTTTAAACAGATGGAGAAACTGAGTCCTGAAAGGTTATGACATCCATGAAGTTACACAAAGAACTAAAGTAGCATACGGCTTGTCTAGGAGGTCAGGATGAGAAAGGCTTGTCCTTTATTAGTGCCCTCTTTAAGAGAAATGCTTTTGCTCAGCTTTGTATTGACTTTCTGATTATATCACTCATGATTTTTTAAAAAAATGTTACAGTTACTTTGGAAAAATACATATGCTGCTTTTAAAATGGAGGCTTATAGCAGCATTTCGATCTATCCATATGTTATAGTTTGGGCCAAATGAACCAGCCAATTTCAGATCTGTTTTTTTGGAAAGCTTTAGGTATATATTCACTCGAACTTTCTGTCAGATCACAGCTTGGAGAAGCCATCTCCCAAACTGCTTTTCATGTGCTGGTTAAATTAAGAATGCTTCTCTGAGCTGAGCCTAATTCGGGCCACCCGTCCTTCACTGGTGCTCTCCCCTCTGTGCCTGCCTCTTTTATGCCTCTGAAGCATTGTGCTACCTGTCACCTGACTGCTTCATTTTGGGTGTCCCTCTGTTAAGTACCCGGGCTCTGGGAGGGCCTGGATGCTCAGGGCGAAGTGAGGAACCCCACCAGATATAGTCCCTTTCTTCCCGCCCACCTCTGGACAGTCACAATCAGCAGGTCACCTGGCTAGAAAGCTTCTCTGGAGGCTATGATCACATCCAGGGTAGAGAACCCTTGCTGTCATGAGTGAAGGACTCATCTCTTTGGGAAGAAACTCAGAAGGTAAACTGGATGATACAAATCTTTACTCAGGATCTGTATTTGAAGTCAAAGCAGAATGAGAGGTTTTCACATACTCTATCATGGGTGTTCATTTGCTGAACATCTGTTGTGCACCAGGCTCTGAAATAGTATTACCACATTTCACCTGTACTGCAGCAATGTGCTGAAGAGAGTATTGGCCTTATTTTAGAAATGAGGCCGTAGATACTTAAAGCATTCAAGAGAAAGCATTCAAGTCATTTGCCCAAGATCACATAGCTAATAATGATAGAGAAGGTATGCATTACCATCACTTGTCTGGTTTCACCAAACCATACCAAGAAAGCACATATTAAAATGGATGTTAGGTTTTCCTTTCTCATTTGTATGTCAACATAAATAACAGCAAAAATATTTTTCAAGGCACTTATTTCTTTGTTTTGCAGAATTTTTGGCTAATAATGAGATTGTATATTTATTTAAAAAAACATTTTTTTGAGGTCCCACTTTACGTCAGACCCTGTGTAGGTGCTAGGGATATAGCAATGAACATATGTAAAAATGTTATTTTTATCAGGTTCTGAAATAAAACTAGAAGCTTTAACTGTAAGTGTTTCTTCATGTCCTTTCTTCACTAGCAAGGCATTGAAACATAGAGCCGAAGATTAATTGCTGTCATTTTCCCATTGACTCACAGAATTACTGAATTAGCAGGGTACTTCTGAGATTACTTAGCCAGCTTCTGAGGGTCTGGGGGAAATGCCAACCTAAACCATTCTATTATTTATAATTTTCAAGGAGGGAGATTCCATTAAGCTTTTGTGATAGCTGCTGCTTTAGACCCTTACAGCCTGTTGTGATAATGATAAATTATTTCTGCCTGATCAGAGTTGGCTGGAATAGATGTGATTTTTAAAGCCTGAATACATGAACTGCATTTTTAAAATCTTATTACCTTTGACCAAAATAAGCACCTTCAAAGGTTATGAAATGACAAGCAGTGAGCCCAGGCAGGTGATTGGACACTTGTTTGTTACTGGTGTGGTCTGAATCCAACTCAGGGTTATGACAACACCCGGCAGTTTCTTCTGCTTTTCTGTCCCGAACCAATTGGTCAGTATATCCCAATTTGCAGTGTGGTTCAGAAGCTTCCAGGAACATCTCTTCTAGTAATTATCTTAGCCACCTAATAGGTGAGCTGATTTTGTTTTTTTGCTTCCAGAAAGCTGCATGCTTCATATGGAATTGCATACCAATATTTTGTTCATCTGTTGAGCATTCTGATTAAGAGAGCCTGACCTGTTAAAACAGAATGATCAGGCCGGGCTCGGTGGCTCTTGCCTGTAATCCTACCACTCTGGGAGGCCGAGGCAGGAGGATCGCCCAAGGTCAGGAGTTCGAAACCAGCCTGAGCAAGAGCAAGACCCTGTCTCTACTATAAATAGAAAGACATTAATTGGCCAACTAAAAATACATAGAAAAAAATTAGCCGGGCATGGTGGCGCATGCCTGTAGTCCCAGCTACTCTGGAGGCTGAGGCAGAAGGATTGCTTGAGCCCAGGAGTTTGAGGCTGCTGTGAGCTAGGCTGACGCCACGGCACTCTACCCTGAGCAACAGAGTGAGACTCTGCCCCCCCCCCCCAAAATCCCTTAAACAATAGATGAAATTTAAAAAAAAAGGAAAAAAAATAGAATGATCAGTTGCTGGGCTACAGACTTGAGTGTTTTATTAAACTTTCCCATTGGTAATTAGCCACCTGTAAAACTTAAATGGTAGCCACTTTTTCACCTGAAGTTTCAGATTCCACGACTGTCCCTTCAAAGTATAGAAGGTTTCCCATCATAAGAATGCCAGTTGTGGGAGAAACGTCTCCTAAAAGAATAACTTCAAACATTGGTAGAAATTTCCCATTAGAAGTCTCCTCATCTGTGAAATCAGGACATGGGCAGGGAGATTTATGAGGTCGCTTTCAGCTTTATGAGTCCCAGTTTGTATGTGACTAAATGGGGGAAGAATTGCAGCCAGTCAATTGGATGCCACAACTTTGTTTCCAAACCCAGGCTGACTCCACTCTAGTACTTTGCCTTGGGTTAGAAATGGCTGGCCCATTGCTTTCCATAGGGGCCCATGCCAAATTTCCGAGTCACCTCCTTTGGGACATGTGAGGGCAGTGTTTTTCAGATTTTTTTTTTGTAGCAGCTGAATTTCCTTCAAAAGAATAAAGAATTAAAAAGAATACACCTTCTTGTTATATGTGAGCAGCAGCCATGTCATCACTTAACCTGTGCCTTAATATTTGCTGCGTGTAAAATCCCAGAAGGTAGCATCGTAGCATCTCAGCAGGTTTAGAGCATAGTTAACTCTGGTTGGAGAGGGAGTGGAGAAGAGACCCCATGTCCTTCTCTGGCCAGTGCTGGGAGTAGGCTCCCAGCACAAACAGGTCCCAGGGAGGATCATCACAAGAGATTTGGAAATAATAGAAATAGAGAAAGAATAGAGAAATAACCAAAATAAGAGACTAAGTATAGTTTAAAAAGATGGGGGAGTCAGGGGTCCTCCATCATTCCCTTGAGCTGTGACCGAGGGAAGTCCCACATCAGTATTTATTGGTGCAGCAATTAGTTGCCAGTGGTTACAGATCATATAATAACAGATAGTTCATTTAGGTTTTAAGCCTCCCATTATCTCTTATGAACATAGACAAAAAAAAATCATCCAAAAATATTAGCATTATTAGTTATCAAATTTGTGTGTACAGAGTTGTTCATCATATTTGCTTATTATCCTCTTAATGTCTGTGGGATCTGTGGTGATATTCCCTCTTTCACCACAGGGAAAGAGGGAATATTATTGTGTTTTCCCTTTTTTTCTTTATCAGTTTTGGTGTAGGGGTTTAACAATTGTATTGATATTTTCGAAGAACCAGTTTTTGGTTTTATTGATTCCCGCCCCCCTCTTTCTGTTTTCAATTTCATTGCTCTCTGTTCTTACCTTTTTTCCTTCCTTATTGCTTTTGCTATATTTTGTTCTTAGTTTTCTAGTTTCTTCAGGTGGAAGCTTCGATTGTTGATTAGACATCTTTCTTGTTTCTAACAAACACTTAATGTAAATTTGCCCTATAAGCACCATTTGAGCTGTATCACACATTTCCATGTGTTGTATTTTCATTTTATTCAATTCAAAAACTTTTTAACTGAGTGTGTTGTATAACTTCCATGTATTGTGCCATTTTCCTTTTCTCTTTCTGTTGATTTTTAATTTAATTTCATCATGATCAGAAGACATACTTTGTATTATTTCAATTCTTCTAAATTTATTATAGGCTTAATTTCAGTGTATTGTCTATCTTGGTGAATATTTTATGTGTTCTTTAAAAGAATGTATATTCTGCTCTTGTTGGTTAGAATGTTTACAAATATTAGATTTAATTGGTTGGTGGTGTTTCTGTGTATATATTACTGAGAAAGGAGTGTTGAAGCCTCCAACTGTAACTAACTGTAGGTTTAGCTATTTCTCCTTAAGTTCTGTCAGTTTTTGCTTGTGTGTGTGTGTGTGTGTGTGTGTGTGTTCATGTATTTTGAAGGTCAATTGTTGGGTACATATTGGTACATATCTAGGATTGTCATGCCTTCTTGGAAAATTTACCCTTTTATTATGTGATGTCCTTCTTTGTCCATTGCAGTTGTCTTTGTTTTGCAGTCTGCTTTGTCTAAATAAAGACACTCCAGCTTTCTTTCTTTCTTTTTTTTTTTTTTTGAGACAGAGTCTCACTCTGTTGCCCGGGCTAGAGTGCGTGCCGTGGCATCAGCCTAGCTCACAGCAACCTCAAACTCCTGGGTTCAAGCAATCCTTCTGCCTCAGCCTCCCAAGTGGCTGGGATTACAGGCATGTGCTACCATGCCCGGCTAATTTTTTCTATGTATTTTTAGTTGGCCAATTAATTTCTGTCTATTTATAGTAGAGACAGGGTCTCGCTCTTGCTCAGGCTGGTTTCAAACTCCTGACCTTGAGTGATCCGCCTGCCTCGGCCTCCCAGAGTGCTAGGATTACAGGCGTGAGCCACCGCGCCCGGTCCACTCCAGCTTTCTTTTGAACATTGTTTGCATATTATACCTTTTTTTCTTCCTTTTACTTTTAACCTATCTGCCTGTATTATATTTCAAGTGAGTTTTTGTTAGCATTTAGTCCATATATATTTATGCATTCTCACAGCCTCTGCCTTTATTTCTTGGGTTTAGACCATTTGAGTTTAATGTAATAAGTGATGTGTTGGATTTATGCCCTCCGTTTATTCTCTCTGTTTTGGTTCCTCTTCCTCATATTCTCCCTTTTGAGTTATTTGAATGTTTTGTAGTCTTTTATTTTAATCAATCTCCTGTGTATCTCTTTGTGTCTTTTTTTTTTCTTTTTAGTGCCTGCTCTGGGGATTACAGCACACATAACTTCACAGTCAATTTAGAATCACTTGAGAAACTCTGTAGCCATTTGACTTTCCTGCCCCATAGGAAATGCATCATTTTTCTCTTAACTGCTTTCAGGATTGTTTGTTTCATCTCTAGTTTTCAGCATGGTTTTATTTGGGTTTATCTTAGATGAGGTTTACTCTGCTTTTCGTATTCGTAGCTTTTTATGTGGCTTGTGAAGTTTATGAAGTTTTCAGCCATTATGTTGTCATGTATTTTTCCTGTACTGCATGACACTCTTTCTTCTCTCTTTCTGGGTCTTCTATGTTACAAATAGCAGACCTGTTATTGTCTGTCCCCTGGGCCCCTTAGGCCCTATTTGTTTTAAATCTTTTTTCCTCTGATTTCTATAGATCTGTCTTAAAGTTCACTGACTCTTACCTCCATACTGCCATTGAGCCCGTCCAGTGAGTTTTTGTTTGGGTTATTTTCTTGTTCAGTTCTATAATTTCCAACAGTTCTTCTTTATATCTTTTATTAATTTGCTCACGTTTTCTCTACTATCATAGTTTTCAAGATTGCTCGTGATTGGTTGCTGGAGCATTTTTATAATAACTGATTTAAAGCCTTTGTCAGAGGGTTCAAACATCTGTGTTTTCTTGGCCTTGGCATCTGTTGATATCTTTTCCCATGCTAAATAAATTTGAATTTTATCCAGGGCCTTGTGAATACTATGAGACTCTGGATCTTGTTTAAATCCTATGGAGAATGTTAATATTTTTGTTTAGCAGGCATTTGACCTGGTTAATTTCAGAGAGCAAGTTCCCACCCACCTTTTGTGAGGTTTAGTCCCTGTGTCAGCCTTTGCAGTCCCATTTGGATATATCCTGTGTGTATGCCCCAACCATGGGTAATCTGGGACCTAGGCACTTCAGTTCTCAAAGTCTTTGGTAGGCTGTTTAGGATGGATGAGGTCCACCCATGCAAATCTGGGGGATGAGCTGGGGAGTTCAGAAAGAACTTTGTGTGGTTTCTTTCCCCAGCTTGTTCCCCTCCGTGATCCCTTTAGTACTTTCCAGTTCTATAAGGCTTCTCTTTTTGGTCATTTAGGTAGAAAGCGTGGGCTTGGGTTTCTTTGCTTTGCCATGAACTTGCACAACTGTGCCCATGTTGCCAGGGCCAAGCAACCACAGGACAGAGACACTAAAAGCGTTGGGATTTGGCGCCATCTTCTTAGAATCACAACTCTGCTGAACCCAGAGGAAGATTGGCCTCCTTCAGAGTTCTGGTCCTGCAGGCTGTCTTTGCGGCTGGCTGCCATTGCAGGGTTATTTAGGGGCTGTGGCTTGAGAAAGCAGAATGAATGAAGAAATGGTGAATTTCCCCTACTCTCTCTGAGCATCAGGAGTTCTCTTTCTTGCTGCTCAAGCCAGAGCTACAGAGCATCTCCTGACTCTTCTCTCTCTGTCAGCATCTAGTGTCTGGTGATACCATGTCAAGACCAGACTTGGGCACACTGGAGGCAAAAGGAATAGGAAATTCACTGCCAGTTGGGTGGTCTTTCACATTCTGGTTTTCCTAATCTGTCTACTCCTGTTTACTTTTCAGAGTCATAGCATAGCTGTTCCATGCATTTTCTCTGGGTTTAAGATCTGTGGGCTCTGGGTGGAGTGTGCTGACTCCATACTTGGCAGAACCAGACCCCTCTGTCTGATTTTGAATACAAAGAATAGTATGAGGAGTCTAAATTATGGGTGCCTTAACTACCCCCTTAGTATTACTCTACCCAGCTTTATATCTTTGCTTGAAAAACCATCCTTAGGACCCACATATACATTTTAGGAAGAAGGCGGGGTTAATACTGCCAGTTAATAGTACTGTCTCTATCATCTGATGAAACAAAAACTTGCTTCTTTCTTGACTCTGCAAGTAAAACTAAATTGGGAATATTTTTTTCTCTTTAACTCTTTTTGTTAAAGTGAAAGTTCATTTTCAAAGACAAGAGTTATGCACATGGGTTGAAGATTTCCGAAATCCTAGTTCAACTTAGAAAAGGACCGTGAAGATAATGCTTATGTAAATCTGAATCCAGCAAACACCCTCTCTATTAAATGAAGAGGTACTTCTTTAATGATTGAAGAAAGCTTTCTTGTGCAAATTTTCCAGTGCTACTATTCAGATTTTGAATGTTGTATATACTTATAATTCCTATAGGATTGATTATGTGGTAATAGTCAAAGTAGTTGAGTTAAGATGCAAGAGCAGGCTTCTATGAAAACCTGAGGTGAAGTTGTACATTACCTCCCTTAATAGCTTATAGCTAAATGGTTAAAGGTGTTACCAGGGTGGTGAATGATATTCAAAGACCTGTTGTTCAGGAGGGGCAGGGAGCAGGAAGCTCTGTTGGTATAAACTGAGAATGGAATGTTTTAGGGAGTGGGGGGTTTGTCATTTCCAGGAGCAGGGCGGGCAGCACAGTGGGAAGGTCTGGCTCCAGCTTGAGCCCACTCACAGGATGTCAGGGGGAAGTGTGACTAAGGTCACGGTCATGCCACGCGGTGGGCCAGCTGGATCCAGAGCAGGGGCCGCTGCGGCCACACATCCTGAGTTTCCATGGTCTAATGCAGTGGGCTTGAAAGAAAGGGTGGATGCAGGATGCTGGCTGGGCCTGCGGA
This sequence comes from Lepilemur ruficaudatus, assembly GCA_963574885.1. Classification (NCBI taxonomy): domain Eukaryota; kingdom Metazoa; phylum Chordata; class Mammalia; order Primates; family Lepilemuridae; genus Lepilemur; species Lepilemur ruficaudatus. The sequence goes on from CAUYRT010012701.1 coordinate 19,366, forward strand.
GTGCGTGGGCAGTAAGTCTTAAGTGACAGTGGGTGGAGATTACAGCATTTCATCTGCTTTTCCTTTGACACCTTTTAAAGATACAACCCACGGTTTTCAAGGGTTTATGCCAATGTCTGCTAGAGGGATCTTGCAGTAGATCTTAAACCCTTTAGTGTTTGAAGGAACACAAGGAACATTTTATTTGGGTACCATTTACAACAAATGTGGAGATTTAAAATTAGATTGAGAATTTGAAATGCTGTTTATATTAAGGAGTTTACCAGGGGATTGCTTAAAAGTCCTTCTTAAGTAATTTTAAGACCTTTCCACATCTGAAAAGGATACATACATTTTTCTTAACTTTTCTTTGAAGAAGGGCTGTTCAGGATGTTTAGCAGGTTGGGTTTCAGAATTTCAGCAGCTTTATGGTGCTGTCATCCAGTTTGACAGATTGAATTTGCACTTAGAGGAAATGGAATGTATTTTTAATCACTGGAATGTATTGTACCTAAGGAACATGGGAGAGTGTATGTCAGCTTTCAACTGTGATTAATATTTTGCTGATGATTTTTCAAGTACATGGCATGCTTAAACGCTGCCTCTACTTGAAAAATTTCTAGTATTTCCAGACTGTAAAAAGTAAAAGTGTCTTAGAAAATTAGTTTAGAATTATTATCCTTAGTCTAGAATTCTTATCCTTAGTCCTTTAAAATTTGAGATGGTCTCGGGCCAAAATTTTCAATTTCTTAATTTAGAAAAACATATATTATTAAAATCTGTAAGGTCTTAGTCTCCCCAACAAATTTATAAAAAAAATTATTGAAGGAATGAGGAAAGAGATTTTCTTCAGATTACAAGGTGTAGTTTGAATTCAAACCATTTGAGTTCAAGAGTCACCATAGAAACTTGGGTGGGAGGCTATAAGTACTATGGGGTATATGAGATGTTATTATTAGACATCATTGTTGAAGGTGCTGGGTTTTTAAGACCGTGGCTGGCAAAAATTCATTGAAGCATAAAAAGCATTTCCTTTGATATGCTAAATATTTATTTAGTTCAGGTGTTCTTTCTAAAAATTAGGAATTGCATTCCTCCTATGTTCGAAAGAAAAGAAAGAAGGAGTGATGATCTTTAGTTACCTTATTTTCAACGTAATCTCATATTCAAAATATGTGAGCTTAGCCTTTGAAATCAGGTACCTGGAAGGGATGGGTATCTGCTTCAGAAGCTACAAATTCCTTAACAGAGAGAGAGCAGAAACCAACATTTTTTGAGTGCCTATTAATGTGCCCTTCTGGAAGCAGGTTACCCATTCTGTTTATGGTTTCTTTTAATTTTTCACAACCATTCATTGAAGTAAATTTACAGATTTGAAAGAAAATCAATTCATAGATTAGTGAGTTTGGTTTTTGTTAGGTTGAGGGTGATAAGGAGGAGGAAAGAGTACACAGATGGGCTTGGTTGGGGACTTAAAAGCAGTGGTGGGCAACTTTATCCTCCAGGGGACATCTGGCAATGTCTGCGTACTGTTTTGATTCTGGAGGGGAGATACTACTCGCCTCTAGTGAATAGAGGCCAGGATTGTCACTAAATAACTTACAATGTACAAAACAACTTCCTCTTACTCCCACTCCCCAAGAAAGAATGTTCTCACCCCAAATTGCAACAGTGCTGAGGTTGAGCAACCAATAACTTAAAATTAACACAGAAAATAAATTTTAACAAAAGTCCACTCTATCTCATTGAAATGTATAGAAGAAATTTTAGCCTGATTCACCCATCCCTGCAAATAGCTATGTCTAAATATTATTTCTACATATCTCAAGGAATAGAAACTATAGTTTAGTAACAACTAATTTACATGTGATTTCAGGGGTCCATTGTTTTTTAGATTTTCACTTTCAGGATATACTTCTTTTTCTCAAGCCTGAATTTTTCATTGTATCAATTTGGCCTCTTCCATTTCCACTGGAGCTCTCTGTCATGGAGGTAGTAATTAGCTGGTGGCCATTCTGCATGAAGTATGGTATGTAGAGGCCACTACTGAATTGCCTCTGAGCTTTAGATACCATCAACCCAGCAAGGAATGCGACAGTGTGTTAGCGTTATTTAGATTGTTGCTAAGCATAAAAAATAAATGGGGTGGCAAAGACAGAATATAATGTAACATAAGGATACTATTTTGTTGGCACCAAATGGCATTAATACATGGAGTCTCGTTAATAAAAAACACTTAAAGTTCTATTTTTGAACATTTAGATTGTGCCTGAAGACTTGAGGTTGAGTTGCAGGGTGTACCAGTTGAGAGGCAGGCCCTGTGCTTCCATCTGCCATCCCAACAGCCTCCCTTCTACAGCATTCCAAGTGGTCGTAGATTTGTAAAAGATAACAGAAGTTATCTGGGGAAATACATCATTCTTAGACTTATCACTGTTTTAAATGTCAGAACACTAAAATCAATGCAGAGATGGGATGGAGCCGGTGTGAGAGAAGAAACCTGGAAAGCTGAGAAAGAGAAGGTTTGTGAGGAATGGTGCAGTAAGGAAGAGTGTCAGACAAATGAACAGTAGTTCCTTTAGCATGCCAGGATTACTTTTGAGTACCTAGCTAGGGAGTGAGCGAGTGCTTCAGACACTGGGGATGCTGCGCGGGGGGTGGGGGGATGACTTTGCTCTGATACAGAGCTTATATTCTAGATGGAGGAAGACTCAATAGAGAGTAACTGATCATGGTAAGCGAATAAGGGAGATAAAGTTGCAATGTGGGAGAATTAATAGGGGGTGGGCTGTGTTAGGAGTTTTAAGAAAGGTGATATTTGAGATGAGAGAAGGGATGGGATTAAGCTAGAACTGGAAGGGCAGGGAGAAGGAACAACAAATGCAACGTTCTTGGCTGCTGAATTTATACGATAAAAACATTTTATAGTCCAGGGCAAAAACCGGATATCTGCTTCTCAGTTTTAATTGTGACATGTGCTTTAGTTACCTGGAAAATAAATGATCTCTTCCCTCTTAAAATTCTACTTAAAAAAGATACCACCACCTTCTCTACCAAAAAAAAAAAGTGTATGAGAATATAAAATAGCACGAATTGAGCTATCATGTCATTTATAGACCCTGAAAGTGTTCCGTATTCAAACATGTAGATTTTCCTGATACTTTTTTTAAAAACTGTGGACATGGACATACAGATTGTTCTTGTACACTGCATATTAACATTTCATCTGCTAACAATTTAAATTCTACAGAAAAATACAAAACAAACTAACTATCCACTTTTGTTTTAAAAATCTCTCTTGACCTGAAAAGATTTACATAGTCGATTGCTTATCTGTTTTCCTGCTGATCTTTTTAATTTCCTGAGGTGAGAAAATCTGAAATGGGTGGTAAGTGGCTGTCACTCAGGGTTTTTTTTTTATTTGTTTTCCCTCAATTTTAATCTCTCAAAAGGACCGTTTACAATTTTTAAAAATTGTAAAAGTACACAGCATAAAAGTGATTGTCTTACCCATTTTTAAGTGTATAGTACAGTAGTGTTAACTGTATAATATATACATCTTGTTGCACACAATTATTTTAACTTGACCTGAGTTCCAGTTTTATATCTGCTTGTAATGGGGAGGCTCTGAGTGAGGCACAGACCCTCTCAATACCAATTCTATTGGCTTTTAAAATGAGGGAGAAAAAACAATGCAGGAAGAGGATAGATGAAACAAGATAATGGACATTGGAGATGCAGAAGGTGGGGCGAGGGATGAAAAATTACCTGTGGGCACAGTGTACACTATTCGGGACATGGGTACGCCTAAAGCTCAGACTTTACCACTATAAAACATATCCCCATGTAACAAAACTCCACTTTTACCCCCTAAATTTATTCAAATAAAGAAGTTTGTTAAGTAGTTGGTAGGTTAAAAAAGAGACTAGGAAAATGAGGCTAACTTTTAAAGTTGACGAGAGGTACACATCGAGTTTATTATCTTACAATGTTTTTGTATATGCTTTGAGAATTTCTATCATAAAAATAATTTGTAAAGGCAGCAGAAATAGATAAAACTAAAATTCTGTTCCAGAACTATCATTGGTGTTCTTAAAAAGTCAGGGGAAGATCTGAATAGACCTAGAGGTCAAGTGCAGTAGGGTGTGGGGCCAGCTAAGGAGAGGAGAGTAGAAGGCGAGCATTTGAAGAGTGATACAGATGGAAATTCCTGATTCAGCTAGACCTGGCTCTCTGAAACCCTCCAATGAAGGGGCTTTTCCTATGTAGCCTGTCCCCTGATCATCCATACCATCCCCACTTTTTTCCCTCTCTAAAAGTTGGCCCAAACCTTCCATTGTCTTGCACAGCCTCTGGATAGAGCACCGTCTCCAAAGTTTGTTTATTTTTTGGTTGTTGTTAGACTAGTCAAGTGAAGCAGTGGGAGTAGAGAGGGAATAAAGAAATCTACAGATTGGTTGTGATTGATTAGTTATAAACACCAGTGCACTTGAACCAGCCTCCAAAAGTCTTGCATGCTGTCAGTAAGATGATCAAGAATTTCTTTTGTCCTGACAATTTTAGGATCTGGTAAGTTCTGGGACACTTTGGTGTTTGCCCTGAAGCTCTGATTAGGTCTCAATTCAGTGGTTGGGTGTATGGAGCCATCTCCTTATTACTTTTTGAGAGTTATTTTGTTCAATGTACAGGATATACCTTCGATAGAACTTTCACTCTGTTTATTCCAGAACTGTTGACCCCTCCAACTTCACATTTTGTTTTTCTGTAAACTCCAGCTGAGCTGTTGAGAGCAGAGACTTAGGATACATCTCAAAAATCCCAGGAAAACATTTTGATGCAAGAACACCAGAGATGCTCCTAGTGATCTCAGAAGTAGGCGAGCATCCCTTCCAATTCTTTGTCAAGGACCGGACTCCTGAAAGGCTGAGGCTCAGGGCTCAGATTTTAGTGCTTTTCTGAGGCTGGAGATAGATGTAGCACCCCTTGTCACCCTAATATTTGAACTGTGTGTGCACACACTGTTTACTTTGTGATTTTGATTTTTTTCTTGGTAAAACTCTGAAAACCCCAAGTGAGGTCTTTATAAAAGGTGAAAAGGGAAAAGAATGAAAAGAATTAGATTGGGATTGAGGTAAATAATAACGTATAACAAAAGAGCTTGAAGAATTACAGTGTGGATGGCAGATTCAGAAACCCTGGCAGTGTTAATAGTGACTTGGTGAGTAAATTATATATAGCTTTCCCTGTACTTAGAGCCTGCTGACTCCATCTACCCTTCCCAGGCTGTTGCAGTGTTTCTGTGATGGAGGAGGGAAGAAAGAAGTTGGCTTACAGTTTGCTGCCTAATCTAATATTTGGTTCTTCTGCACTGATTAAACAGATATGTATTGAGCACATACCTATGTTAGATCTTGAGCAAGATGCTGGGGCCAGTGTGTAGTAGGCCAGACAGACCCAGAGCCCTCTTCTAACGTAGGAACTGCACACTGGCCTACAGGCATGATCTCTTTAGTCCACACAGTTACGAACTCTGTGATGTTTCTTCCTCTTGAAAAACAAGGTTTGGCCCCCTAGGCCTCCATCCTCACATGGCAAGGTTGGAATTGGGGGATGGGTTGCTGAGAAATGCCTGCAGTGGTAAACAAGAGGTGCACGTTCTGCAACCTGCCCTCCGTATCTCATTTGTGTATTCTTATTTTAGCCCTTGAGACCATCTGGTTGGGATTCCCTCATCTTCTTGGCTTTTCCTCACAGGCATCATCCTGTGGCCTCGGGAGCCTTGGGTGAGATCCAGGGCAAGAAGCTGGCCTGGGATAGGAAGTGTTATTTACTCCCTGTTGCTCTCCTTGCCTGTGTCCATGCCCCTGAGCTTTGCCCTTCATTCAGCCCTTCCCAGGACACCCCAGCATCGCTCTCTGGTGTGCTTTTCAGGATTAGAATTTCAGTCAGAAAGGGGAATTGTGGCACCAGCTTTTTCTAACCCTCCTATCCATGAACGTTGTTTTTCTGACAGTTGTGCTGTTTTCTTTGTTCCTTACGTCCACCTGGGGCATTGTTCCTGCTTGGACACCTGTGTGTTGGAGGCCCTTCCTTTCGTGCTCAAGGGAGTGCTGCTCACCTTTGCACAGCCTACCTCCCCTTCTGGAATGCTCTTAAGGCTGGACACTGGAGGCTTTGGAAGCTGGGGGTAGGCAGCAGAGAACAGAGCTGCCTACAGGAACTCTTCTAGCTTTTGCCAGAAACTCGCCTTTGTCTGTTTTCTGTATTGGGCTTTCTCATAAATTTCCTTTGAAGAAAGCATTACAAAGCTTGAAGGTATTGTGTGTACCATTAACTTGGAGCCTGTATGTCACCTTAATGTTATTTATCATTTTTCCTAATCTTGGCATCTGGTCTCTACAATTGCATCCTGAAGTCCGGAGGGCAGGGTCTCTGTCCTATATGTGTCTACTGTCCCAGATCCCAGCCACTGCACATTATGAGGTTGAAAATAAATATTTGTTGTGGGAACAAATTAATATTTCATTTACCGATTGGCAGAGGACAGAGTTTATAGGTGATACAGATTTAAATTTTCACAACCCGAGACTACTCTCTGGAGGACATATCTATTCCTTGTTTCTCTCCAAACATAGGTAGTTTTGAAAATGGGAGCCACCCGTGCCATCTTCTTTGTCTCGCTCATCTCTTGTGTGCCTTTTACCTGTATCTTAAGTCGGGGGCTAAAAGTAAAGGACATGTGGGGACAAGTGGTGACAGGCCTTGCTGGAGCATCCCTGGGAGCTTGGAATTATCTGCTATAGAGGAAGTCAGGATTGGCTGGGTGCTTGGCAAGGTTTAGGGTGGAGACCAAAGTCCTCTAAGAAACACCTACAGATTTCCAGAGTTTCCCATTAAGAAACAATACTTACAACATGGCACCTCTTATTGGGCAGGTAAGTACCATTTGGGGGAGACCCCACATCCCTGGTCAAGGTGGAGAGATGGCTGAACTGGGAGTTGATAGCCCTGGTTTACTTGCCGTAACCTCACTGCTTGCTATTTATTTAACCATAGGCAAGTCACTAAACTTTTCTAGGTCTATTTCATCTAGTTTTAGGGATTCGATATGGGAGAGCCCTCATAACGTGATTTCCCCTCTGAAGTTTCACTAGAGGACACTAAACCTCAGAGAGCATGAGGAGGAAAGGGCGTGAGGCAAACATACAATTTATTTCCAGTCTCCATTTTATCCTAAAATGGGAATTTTATATTCTGATCTTCATTATAGCTATATTTTTACATGTGAACAGCTTAAAAGTTATTTTTGCAAATTATTTATTGTCCTCAAATTTTGTAGTATAACTGATGCCCAAAGGATAGGTAACATGCTTATCCCCCTGGCTTTCTAAATTCCCTAGAAAGTCCTCATGCTACTTCTAGCTAATTTTCTTGTGGTTAAGTTTTAAATTTCAAAATGGATGGAGATTATTATTTTATAATAATTACTACATATAACAAGTCACTTAACCTTCCCAATAGTCCTATGAAAAAGGTACTATTATTTACATTCATTTTATAGACAGAAAATTGAGGTACAGAGATATTTAGTAAGTTGCCCAAAGTCACACAGCTTGTAATTGGTGGAACTGGGATTTGACCTGGCTATTCTGTGTTCTTTCTTTCTTTCTTTCTTTCGTTTCTCCTCTATCCTACCTACTCTGTCACACTTCACTGTGTTGCCCAGGCTGGTCTCAAACTCCTGGACTCAAGCGATCCTCCTGCCTCAATGTCTTAACCTCACTCTGCTGCTCTTCTGCCTCTAGGGTAAACTAATTCAGGTAAGCCAATTGATTTTTTTTCTTTGGCCATTGATAGTGTTCTAAGAATTCTGGTACAATTTTTTGTTGTTGTTGTTGAGACAGAGTCTCACTCTGTTGCCCGGGCTAGAGTGAGTGCCGTGGCATCAGCCTAGCTCACAGCAACCTCAAACTCCTGGGCTCAAGCGATCCTCCTGTCTCAGCCTCCCAAGTAGCTGGGACTACAGGCATGCGCCACCATGCCTGGCTAATTTTTTTCTATATATTTTTAGTGGGCCAATTAATTTCTTTCTATTTTTGGTAGAGGTGGGGTCTCGCTCTTGCTCAGGCTGGTTTCAAACTCCTGACCTTGAGTGATCCGCCTGTCTCGGCCTCCCAGAGTGCTAGGATTACAGGCGTGAGCCACCAAGCCCGGCCTAAGATTCAAGCATTTTTAACTGGGAGGAGATAAGAGGAGAAAGGGCCAAGTGATCCATTTCTAAACATTGGGATTTTTTTCCCCACTTCTTTTAATTTTAAGGGGAAAATGTCGAAGCTATAGAAAAATTACCTGTAGGAAAATACAGTCATATCCTCGCTAAAAAACAAAACAAAACAAAACGTATGTTGGCTTGAAGAATTTTGAAGGTCCCATTACACCTTCAAATTGCCTTTTTGTCTTGTTTTTACAGGAATGTATTTGTATAGGCGGGAAGTCCTCAAAGGTTTTTCAATATTAGCAGAAGCTACTCACGGTGGGGCAACAGGTGCAATGGCTGAGCATGGATGAAAGTGGGTAACAAGGAAAGCTCGCTGGCCAAGGCAGCGAGGGTGGGTGAATATCAAACTGCCCCCTATCTGGGACATGTACTGAGTACTTCCTCTTGGGCTGGGTCACCCGTTCCTTCATTCTTTCCTGAATCCACTAGTGTTTGCTAGGCTTTAAAAAGGGCTGGGCAACTGCAAACACACAGGTGAGTGATATCAAGTCCCTGACTTTATGAGTTTACAGTTCAGCTGGGCAAACTATTAAAGAAAATGAGTTTAAAAAACCACAGGCCCTTCCTTACAAGCAGAGAGGATCTTAAAGGGGTCATGGCCAGTAATTCGCCTTGGGCCTGGAATAGTGGTTTCATGCAGTCTCCATAAAACCACTTAAAAGGTTGCTGTGTAAGACTTCTATGAGCTGAAGTAAAATTCCTTCCTGTCCTCCTATCACACCCATTCAAATGAATCAGAAACAGGAATTTTAGGTATTCCTTTAATGACCTGGGTAGTGAAAAATAAACAAGAAAAAGCACTCTCCCTACTCCATTAGATTATAAACCATTTGAGGATAAGAACTGAGGTGTGTACTCTACAGCCCAAACAAAGCATTCTTTGCATGAAGTGGATATTCAATATATATTCAGATTCAGATTTGATCTGAATCTCCAAGAAGAAAGATAGTTCAACCAAAACCACTATAATACTCAAAAATGTCATCACTCTGTCAGACTGTGGAAGGAGACGAGGCCTGATTACCCCAGAAAAAAAGCTCAAGTGACTGTGAGGAAGTTGACACCCTTCTTTCTTCAAGGATGCCCAGAAGTCTGTGCTCTTCTTCAAGTAAAGTGCTGGAGACAGGGCGCTGCTGAGAAGTTCCACCTGACCTCTCTACCGCCATTCTAAGGCATGGACGTGAGTAGCCTGTAGCTGCGGTGTAAAGGCTCTGCCGTCTGCTCTCTATCCTCAGCGTCCCATGGCAAGCCAGGGCTCCCTCTGAGACTGCCAGACTCAGAAGTTAAATCAACTCAGTTCAACAGGTATTGTGTTGTAGAAGAGTGCTAGCTTCGATTATAATCAGAGAAGAACCTGGCTGGGTGCAGTGGCTCACGTCTGTAATCCCAGCACTTTGGAGGCCCAGGTGGGAGGATTGCTTGAGGCCAGGAGTGCAAGACCCCTTTTCTACTGAAAATAGAAAAAAATTGGCCAGGTGTGGTGGTGCACTCCTGTAGTCCCAGCTACTCAAGAGGCTGAGGCAGGAGAATTGCTTGAGCCCAGGGGTTCAAGGTTACAGTGAGCTATGATCCTACCACTGTACTCCAGCCTGGGCAACACAGAGAGCATCCATCTCTAAAAAAAGTTTTTTGATTAAAAAAAATAGAGAAAAATGTTATCTAAAGGGGAAACCATGAAAAATGATAAAAACGTATCTTAAACTTTTCATTTTAACTTCAAGCATATTTGTAAGTTTAGGCATCATTTTTTTAGGGAAAGATCAAGGCACTTTCTTGGAGCAGGCATCTATTAATCAGAGTTCTGCTTTATCTTTCTTGCATTAACTGTACCTACAATTCATTTATTCTACAAATATGTATTGTGTTCCTACTAAGTGCCAGACATATCACAGGGACTAAGGATTCAGCAGTGAACAACACAGTCTCTACACTCATGGAGTTTACATCCTATTGGAATCTTCCGTAAGTCCCAGTTCGGGGTTCCTTTAAAGTAGAATGAGAACTTAGAGACACAAGGCAGTCTGAGTACAGAATTACCTTAAGATGTTTACGATTTTTTCCCTAGCCTTTACCATGTCTTTGCTGTATCAATTCAACAGCAGTTTTTTGTGTGTGTGATTTGTCCTTATCAAGCCTTTCCAAAGCATGCAACTCCAGCTTTCATAGGCACAAGAATCCTTTTTTTCCCCTCTCACATTTCACTGGTTTTCCCAATAACTGAATTTCATAATCAGAATGGTGAGTACAATGAGCAGATATGGGTTGGGAACAAATAGCACTGACCTCTGGTGAGCACTCAGCTCAATTTGTGGGAGTAGAAGTACCTGAGAGTACCTCTACTAGCTGAATATCTGGTGTGCTAGGGGCATTAGATTTTATAGAGGCAACAGAGAGCATCTGCTAATCTGGTGATTTGGTCCGGTGGAGGTTTGTTTCAAGAGCTTCTTCCATACCGACTCACCTCTCTTCTCTGGATGAAATGCATATTGCACTTGGGTGGTGGCTTCTGCCATCCTTTTGATGAAGGGCTCAAGGACTTTTTCTAAAGCTTTATGAAGGTGGAGGTAACAAGGAGTTGTACCTTTGTTTAGCTAAGTTTTGTTTTTTATAAAATTCATAATGGGGAAAATATGCCTCTTTGTTGCCTTTTGTGTGGTATCTTGTGTGAATGTTCATCTTTCCTCCCTCGTGTATCTCCTGTCTCCCAAGGCAGGGGTCCTGAGCTCCTCCCCGGGCGTACTATTCATACTTCTTCCCTCAGGAGGATGCAGTCCCACCTTCAGCTGTGGTGCCTCAATATTCAGGCACCAAGTAGGTATCACTGCATTTTCCCTCGGCTCCGGCTTCTGCTGGCTCTGCAGGGGCAAGAGGTAAATTCAGGAACATGAATGGGGGGAAAGGAGGAGAAGCAGGAGAATACGGGCTTCTTTTAATCTGAAAACAAATGTAAATCACCACCACAAAAAATGTAGACTTCTTCAGAAAATCATCCAGTCTTGTCTTTTTTACTTTTCATGAAAAATGTGTATTTCTCTTATTATTATGACTTAGCCCCTATCTTCCTGGCTGGATTTCATGACAAAGAGCCCCACCACCCCCCCAGCTGAAAATGCCCCTGCCAGAACCATTCAGGACAAATGGCACTGTGTTCAAACAGCATATCTCTGAGGTCCAAGTTTCTCCCCAAATAGTCGAGGTGGAGTATTCAATTCATCTTTGAGAATAAAGCATCTGCTCTGTGCGAGAACCAGTTGCCCTCCTCCGCCCTTTTTTAGAGACGAGCTCTCACTATATTGCTCAGGCTGGCCTCGAACTCTGGGCTCAAGCAATCCTCCAGCCTTAGCCTCCTGAGTGGCTGGGACTATAGGTACGCCCCACTGCTCTCCGTTTTGTAAAGGGATGAGAAGAGCATATGTGCCTACATATCCTGACAAAACACCAAAAGAACAAGCCATATTAGAAGCAAACAGGCGAAAATAATGATAAGAAGTCAATGATAAAGACTGTTCAGTGTCCCATGGTGACAACGAGATGACAGCGATCATTAAATCCAACCAGCTTATGTTACAAATAAGGAAACCAAGATGCTTGAGTGAAATGACTTGCAGAAGACAGAGCTAGCCCGAGGCAAAGCTGGGGTAAGAAGCCTCTGACATTTAGCCATTTGTTGCACCCACTGCACAAGCTGTTCTCAAAATATGATCCATAGATCCCTGAGGGTCCCTGCCATATTTCCAAGGTATTCCTGAAATCAAAACTACTTTCATAATAATACTATGATTTTTTTTTTTTTTTGCCTTTTCCACTGTGTTGACATTTGCACTGATGGTGCACTTTAGCATGGATCAAGGCAGGAACATCCAACTCTACTACTCATCACTGCCACACGCTTGCAGGAAAAAACAAATGCCAGTCTCACTGAAGAAATGATGAAGCAGTCAAAATTATTAATGCTATTAAATACTGACACTTCTCAAAATAAAAGTAAGCTATGGTTTGAATGTGTCCCCCAAAGTTTGTGTGCTGGAAATCTAATCCCCAGTGCAACAGTGCTGGGAAGTGAGACCTTTAAGAGATGCTTCGGTCGTGAGGGCTCTGCCTCCATGAATGGATTAATGCCCTGATTGCAGGAGGGGGTTATTTATCTCAGGGGTGAGTTCCTGATAAAAAGGATGAGTTTGGCTGCCTTGCTTCTCTGATGTGGGTGGCTCTCTTGACCTTCTGCCTTTTGCTGTGGGATGACAGAGCAAGAATGCCCTTGCCAGACACAGGCCCCTTGACCTTAGCCTTCCCTGCCTCCAGATCTGTAAAAAATAATTTCTTTTCTTTATAAATTACCCAGTCTGTGGTATTGTGTTACAGAAGCACAGAAAGGACTAAGACACTATGTAAAGAAATGGGAAGTATGCAAAAGTACTTCTGTTGCGTTCTAAAGAATGACAGCTATCGCTAGGAAGAACACACGATTATTTGAGTTGTGAGTTGCATAAGCCACTTTTCTCATGGAACATCTTTTTTTGTTTGTTTGGAAGAATGAATGACAAAGAATGCTTTTTCAAACTGGGTATTTGGCAGACAGTTTCTCAAAAATGAACAAAGGGAGCTTGTCACTTCAAGGAAAACAACTGATAGTATTTGTTGCCAATGATAAAATTTGAGCTTCCAAGTGAAAATTAGAATTTGGAAAAACTTGTATCTACCACTGTGGTGCTTGATAGCTTTCCAATACTTAAGGATTTTTCTAATGAGATCAATTGGTGATATTAATAAATCTGATTTTTTTAATGAAATGTGTCAACATTTGGAATACCCGCATAATTCAATAGATCAATATTTTCCAATGACCAATGCTTTGCATTACAAAATCATGCACCTGTAAAAGATCCATTCTAAGTGCACAATAAACCAATGAGGTTTAATGTAACAGAATATGAAAAGTTCATTGACATGGTTTCAGATTTCATGTTGCAACTGACTTTTAAGATACTTGTTAAGTTTTAGTGCAGTATCAAAATAGAAGATCCACAATTATCTAAAAAAGACTATTAAATACCCTTCCTTTGTCCAGCCACATGTCTGTGTACAGCTGGATTTTCTTCATACACATTGACCAAAACAACATATTACAACATACTGAATGCCAAAGAAAATATGAGAATCCAGTTACCTTCTGTTAACGCAGACATTTTAAAAATTTGCAAAAATGTAAAACAAATGTCACTTTTCTCACTAAATATTTTGTTTGTTTTGGAAAATGAGATTTTAAAAACTAGAAATATATTATTTATGTTACCATGTAATGAGTTTGTGGGTTTATTATTGTTTTGGTGTTTTGTTTTTTTTGTCTTTTTAGGAACAGGGCCTCACTCTGTCACCCAGGCTGGAGTGATGTAGTAGTGTGATCACAGCTTACTGTAACCTCAAACACCCAGGCTCAAGAAATCTTCCCCTTCAGCCTCCTGTATTATTGTTATTTTTAAATTAATTCATAAATACATAAAATTTTCTACCAATAGCTATAACCTACATAAATTTTAAGACAGTAAAGGGGTCCTGAGACTAAAACGCTTAGGGACTGCTGCATTTATACCACTCTGCCCTCCAGAAAGTGGGCTGGGAGGAGGTATAATACTTCTTTCCCCTTTACCCAAATAGCCCAGTGCTGTTACTGTTTTATTTTTAAATCCCACCTGCCCTCTTCCTCCAGAACTGTTAAGAAGTAAAGCTATCTGCAAAAGAACTGTGGCTTCCTGAAATCAAAGGACCCGAAACAAAGAGAAGGCAAACGAAGCAAATAAAGGAGCTTCTCTGGAGACTGGCAAGGCTGGCCTGGGACTGCTTCCCTCCAGCCAAACTGGTAGCAATTGTTTATTTCTTTTTGCTTCTTTGGTCTCACCCCCAATGACCCACTCCCACCTCCTATATCTCAACACCCATCCTGGAAAGCTGTTGTTCTTCAAAACACAAAGGGACTTAATAAATCCTTGGATTGATGCCCACCCCCATGTCCCCTCTGGAATTACAGTGCAGGGAAGGGCACTTTCAGACTGTGTCCCAGCCTCCATCAGCCCCCAGTTCTCAGGCTTAGGGCTGAGATGAAAAGGGAAGACCATTGTTTCTGGCCTGAAAAAGAAATGTAAATCTCTTGCAAGCCAGAAGCTGCCAGAAGACCATTTCCCTGTTAGTAAACAGGGCTGCCTGGGCCATCTTTCTCTTCTTTAATAACCTGTGGGGCACCTATTGATTGCACATGCTGGTCTCTCATAAATTAGAACAGGGATGCCTTCCGGTTGCTCTGGAGCTGCATGGATGGTGAAATTGGCTCACTAATACCTCATACTCTTGGAACACAGTGATACACATATGCGCCACATAAACATGAAGAATATGTATCATCAAGTGCTGAGAATGCACAGGAAACAACTTGGGATGCTTCTGGGCATGCTGCAGACTTTAATTAGGCAGTTTCTTCCACTAGGACTGGAGACCGACAGAAACACCAATTGCTCGCCTCCTGCTGCAGCCTGCTCTCCCTTCCGGTGGGAGGGAGCAGCAAGCCCTGCTGGGTAGGAGATGGGCCTGCTCCTCGGTCTGTCCCCTCATCGGGATGGGTGCCAGCAAGTAGAAAGGAATGTTCCTCTCTCGTGCTGTGGTGGAAAGAGTACCGAGGTAGGAATCACACAAAGCTTGTTCAAAACTGCTTCAGCCACTTACAGCTGTGCCGTCTTGGGCACGTTCCTTCACCTCTTGGGACCTCAGCATCTCATCTGGAAGGTGGAGAAAGTAATAACACCTAGCTTGTTGTGAGGTTTGAGGAAAATAAGGCCTGCCTGGTGCCTGGTTTGCTATCAGTAAATACTGACTGAAACTGAATTCGAAACAGTTGAGAAACAGGGTGGCAGGTATAGGACTGAAACTCTTTCTTTCTGCCACCTCCAAAATCTGGCATCAGGAATTTTCCACCACTACCTCCAGCCAACAGTTTGTTTTTTAAGTAAGACGTGAGGCCGTGGGATGCACAGTTTGATAAATTGGAAATGTTTCTCGTATCCCTTCCATCTTCCTTGTGCCCCTTCTGACTTGGCTCTGAATTTAAAATTCATTTTGCAGGGAGCCTCTCTAAAATGCATGTAAACATAGAAAAACATGCCAGTATAGCTTATCATTCTCCCAAAAACAGCTTGGCACCCACGTGCCCACACTTGGCAGAACCTTCAGAGTTTCTCTAACTTTAAACAGGCCCTAGGCAATTGGATCTACTTATGTTTCCCAAAGTGTGTAGCCCTGTCATTGAGGTTCCGCCGTGGTCCCCTTTGTCTGCCCTTGCTAATTGAAAAATGGACAGAAAGGACAATGTGGATAGCCATATTTTGCTACCCCATACCCTGGTCCTGGAAATATCTGCTGCTCTGGAAGGGAGGATGTAGGTGGTTAAATGGTGGGTACCCAAAAGATATGGTTGTATCCTGGAACCCGTCAATGTGACCTTACTTGGAAAAAGGACTTTGCGAATGTAAAAATAAAGGATCTTGAGATGATATCATCCTGGATTACTTGAGTGGACCCTACATCCAACGACAAATATCCTTATAAGAGACAGAAGAGGAGACACAGACACAGAGAAGTCCACGTGAAGATGGAGGCAGAGACTGAGGTGATGCAGCCACAAGCCAAGGAACACTGGAGCCCCCAGAAGCTGGAAGAGGCAAGGAAGGGTTGTCCGTTAGGGCCTTTGGGAGGAGCATGGCCCTGCTGACACCTTGATTTCAGACTTCTGGCCTCCAGAACCATGAGGGAATGGAGGTCTATTGTGTCAGGCCACCCTCTTTGTGGCAATTTGTTACAGCAGCCCTAGGAAGCTACTACAAGCGTGCCCCGGGGCATGGACTCCAGCTGAGGCCCATGCTCCACAGGAGCTCTTTTCTTCCTCGGTGTGAGAACTGGCTTAAGCAGCAGCCTCAGGCGGCCAGGTCAGCACCCAGTGCTCTGCATCTATCAGCAGACAGGGCACAGGAGAAGTGGCCTGGATTTTGGAACTAGACAGACCTGGGTTTAAAACTCAACTCTACTACTGGCTCTGTGACTTCAGATAAACTACTTGCCCTCTCTGTGCTTCAAGTTCCTCATCTATAAAATGAGGATAATGCCTATAGAGCCACACCTAGCTGCAATGTAATGCTTCTACAAGTAGAGGAATCTCAAAGATTGCCAGCAAACCACAAGAAGCTAGGGGAGAGGCCTGGAACAGATTTTCCCTCACAGCTTTCAGAAGGAACCAACCCTGCCAACATGCTGATCTCAGACTTCCAGCCTTCAGAACTGTGAGAAATGTAAAACAATAAATAATTTTCTGTTGTTTAAGTCACTCAGTTTGTGATACATTGTTATAGCAGCCCAAACAAACTAATAGAGAAATATACCCTTCGTCACCACTTTTCCATCCTGCTGCCTGGAATGCAGATATGAGAGCTGGTTCCCCCTTAGCCATTTTGGACTATGAGGACTATACTTACAGATAATCGGGCAGGGAGCTAGAAAGAGCCTGGCACCCTAAAAACCTCACAGAACTGCCACACTAGCCGTGGACTGCCTACCCTTGGGCTTATTTTCTTGAAAAATAAATAAACTTGAAGGTTTTGTTGCTGTTATTGTTTCTGTTTTTTGAAACATGTAGCTGAGTATAATCTTAACTGATATGCACACAATTTTGATAAATTAGCTGTGCTTTGGGAATAGGACTGGGATTGGACTATTCGTAGTATGGAATTTCAGCTTTGTAATATTTAAATTTTGATAGCAAGAATGTATTCATGTTCTCTTTTGTAATTAATAAATTTATTTTATAATAAGTAAATTACAAGAAGAAAAGAGGGATGAGAACCTATGGATTCAGAGACAAAATATATCAACAGTTGCAATGTATAAATCTTATTTGGATCCTGATTAAATAAAAAAAGTTTTTTAAAGTTATGAAACAATTGGGGAAATTTTAATATTAATTGGATATTTGATGATATTAAGGAATTTCTGTTTTTAATGTATGCTAATAATATTGTAGTTATATATTTAGAGATTTCTTATCTTTTAGACTCTAAAACATGGTTTTTCAACCTATTGTTATTTTGGGCCAAATAATTCTTTGTGCAGTGTAGGATGTTTGGCAGCATCCGGGCTTCTACCCCCTAGATGCCAGTAGCACACCGCTCCCCCACAACATTGTAACAACAAAAAAAGCCCCCAGATGTTGTCACATGTCCCCTAGGGGGCAAAATTGCCCTAGGTTAAGAATGACCCATCTAAAATTTAGAGATATTTACTGAAATATTTAAGGGTGAAATGATTTGAGGTTTGGGTTTTGCTTCAAAATAATCTAAGTGATGGGGGTAGGTAAAATGTTCCATAATGCAAAGTTTAAAATATGTTTAAATTTTTTGAAAGAGTTTATTTGGACTTCTCTTTCTAAAAATATGATAGACTCAATATTCTGAAATATCTCCCCACTACAAGACCTGAATATACTGGATAAATTGTAACAAATATTTACCTTCCCCAGTCCAAGATCTGGTATCATGACTCCTACAGGGCCATTAAAATCTAAGGCTCCGGATCCCAAATCGGACTGGGCAAAGCAAGCCCTCCCTCCCCGACCTCTCTCCCACGCAGTGACTCAGCCAGGAGCTCCTTCAGGGTCGACTTCAGTGGCTTGGTAACCCTAACTCCTGAGGTGGCCCCCAGCTCTGCCCCTGGCCTCCTCCTCCCCCAGTTCCCAAGCTTAGCCCAGAGGGCGTGTGCTTGGGAACAGATTCTTCAGGGCCTTGCCCTGCCGTCCTGTCCCTCAGAGAGTCCAGCCCGCCAGCTTCCCGCTCGCTGTTTGCAGAAGCTTTCTGCCCAGGCAGAGTACCAGGCCGGCCCGCAGCCTTTAAACACACGCACACCTGTACCCTTCTCCCCTAGCTGCTTCCGCGAACCACCTGCTCAGACGCTAGGCCTCCCCAGCGCGCCCGCGTCCTGGGCGTCTCTGCTCAGCCCGACTTTCGGGCCCGCCTGGTGCTCTCGAAGATCCCGCACCTTCAGAGGCTTGTCACGACTCCCGCACAGTGTGGGCTGTGAGCTGTCATCCCAGCCCATCAGGGGTCAAAGCGCAGGTGGAGGAGAGGCCTCTGAGCCGGGGGCAAGTAGGGTTTGAAAGTTCTCCCCGAGAGCCATGAACGTGCCCCTCTGGGGGTCTGGGGAGGGCTGGCTGCGCGCTCAGGGCCCGACACTGGGTCCAGGCGCTGTGCTTGGTTGGGCGCCACGGAGGGAGGCCGCGCACACCTGAGACTGGGCACTGAGCGGGTCCTCTTGTACCGGGTAAGCCAGGACTGCTGACGCTCTCCGGGCAAGGCAGGGCAGTAGGACTAAGATCAGCCTGTTTACTTTTACGCGAACATTGTTCCGACCACAACAACTGTTTTGGAAGGTGGGCGGTATCTGTTCGGTGGAAGGACCTTTGAGATGACAGGCCCGCGGCGTGTGTCAGCGCCACCACTTCCTCTACCGTTCTGAGTGTTCCCTTAAGTCGCTAATTCTGGCTCTGCTCCATTTTTCTGCCCCTGAAAGAAGCAGAATGAGGTGAAATCTGGCTACTTACTTGCCTGCGGGGCAGTCACGGCCACTGGCGCGTTTCAAGTGATTCGAGAGCCGGGGGTGGGCTTATCTGAGGAGTTTTTTCCCCTCCTCTTCATAGAAGTAGAATAATGTGCAGGTTTATAACCGGGTCTCGGAGTGGGAGAGCCATGGCTACAAATACCCGATCCTCTCTATTCGTTAGTTGTGTGAAAGAAACAGTGGGCAAGTAGTCAGCATGTGTGTGCCTCACCTTCCCCATATGTAAAATGAGCATAATCCTACCTGCTTCATAAGGTTGTGGGAGTAGGAAGTCTCAGGAGATACCGACTGTAACATTTTGGGTGTGAGTAATAAGGCTGTACCCATGACCACAGGTGTTTATAACAACAGCTTATTGAAAGCCTGCTCTTAGAGAACGTATTGAAAGCCTGCTCTTAGAGACAAAGACCTTTTTCATCTTCAGGCCCTACTGTCGAGCAGCTGAAGTAGACCCAGAGAAGGAAGAGATCTGACTGGCGAAGGGGGAGCAGTGGAGAGCCATTTAAGATGTTGGAGCAAGAGCATCATTGGAACAATTGAGTATAGACACAACATGACAAATTGAGAGTGGAGCCTATGGACTACTCGGAGGTATGGGGCTAGGGCTCCCCAAAAATGGTGCTCCTGGTCTTTGATTGTGGACTCTTGTTGTTTTTGCCTGCTCACCGTCCCTCCTCCATCCTCAGTACCAAAGAGCCCTTTGGGAAGCCCCATATTCCACTCTCTTTCCCTGCAGTTCACCTTGACCTTAGCTCCACGGGTGGGTATAGGAGGCGGGCTAATCACAGTTATGGTGATTGGTTAAGGAGTAATCCCATTGTTCAGAGTGGGCCAATGACAGCATGGGGACTTTTGCTGAAAGAGGTGCACTTTTTCCACTGCAGATGGAAAGCTGACAGGATGTAAGCAGAAGCCAGTGGTGACTATCTTTGCCACTGCGTGGTAGAGTCTGCCTGAGAATAAAGATAGCACAGAGAAAAAGCAGATCCAAGATTCATGGGTTTCTTGTTGCCCTTTCTGAGCACCTGGAACCAGCCGTTCCTGAAGATGTACAATTTATATTTTCATGAGCTAACATATTACCTTTTTAAAGACAGCTTGAATTGGGTTTTGTTAATGGCAATCAAAGGGGTTGTGACTAATACATTTTTCTATTTATATTTTATTTTGATGAAAAATTTGCAATTTTTACATTGTGGCATAAAAACAAAAATCTAACATGTTTGACAACATAATTTTGACAGTTCTATTTCTGACAAGGACATGCTGGGAAGTTGTGGGAACACATCTCCTGTGTCCAGCCCCTTGCTTTCTAAGTACAGTTTTATTCAGAGCTACATAAATGTATGCTAATGAAAAAAAGTATATGCTAATGATCTTATGATGGTGATGACCCAAGAAGATTATAGCAGCCATGAGTAGGATTAAGGTAGGGACTAACAAAGGGCAAAAATACCACTCAGGAGGCCAATATTATAATTCAAATGAGAAGTAGGATGGACCTAAGGCTGGTAGCTACAGAAATGGAAAGGAAAGAGGAGAGACCCTGCAGAGGTGGGATGATCAGGTTTGGCAACAGATTAGACAGCAAAGAGGTTGAAATAAAATGCTTTCATCCACAAGGCCTGCAGGAGCTGACGCCCACTGCTTCCTCCGATTTACCTCTTTCCCCTGCCTGCTCTGCCCAGCTATGTGGGTCTTTGCACTTTCTGCGCCCTCTACTTGGCACACTCTTACTCCAGAGGCCCCCTGGCTCATGTCCTCACTTCCTTGGGCCTCTGCGTCACATCAGAAAGGCTTCCCTCTATTCCCCATCTACTACTGCATCCCTTACCCTCAGCACTCCTTACACCTGCCTATTAATTTTTCCCCATAGTACTTCACCCTGATTGACTATGTATGTATTTCTTCTCAGTTGCCTTTGACAACATCCAAGCTCCATGGGGGCTCTGTGACTTTTGTTCACAGCTGAGTCTCCAGCACCTAGGACAGAACCTGCCACAGAGTAAGCACTCAATGAATGTAAGTAAATGCATGAACACCTGAACTGTGACGTGACATTGACAAAAGCAGAAACCCTGGGGGATGAGTGAGACCAGGGTTGGTGAAGTGGAGCGGTGAGAAGGTGAGTCATTTAGAACCCATGGATTTAAGGGTAGATGTGGCCCAAGTGCTGGACTGGTGCTCAGGAGAAGCCAGACAGGAAGATCTAGTGGGAAATTATGTGTCAAAGGCTGGGGCAAGCCATGGAGTCAGTAACATCCCTTGGGAGACCATGGAGGGAGAGAGCCAGAGAGCACACAAGCTATGAGACCTGGGGACAGAGCCCCAGAGAGGGACCAAGGTGACCAACTTGTCTCATTTTTCCTGGGACATTCCTGGTTTAAAAATGAGAAGTCCAGGCCGGGCGCAGTGGCTCACGCCTGTAATCCTAGCACTTTGGGAGGCCTAGGCGGGCGGATCATTTGAGCTCAGGAGTTCCAGACCAGCCTGAGCAAGAGCGAGACCCTGTCTCTACTAAAAATAGAAAGAAATTACTTGGACAGCTAAAAATATATAGAAAAAATTAGCTGGGCATGGTGGCGCATGCCTGTAGTCCCAGCTACTTGGAAGGCTGAGGCAGAAGGATTGCTTGAGCCCCAGAGTTTGAGGTTGCTGTGAGCTAGGCTGACGCCATGGCACTCTAGCCTGGGCAACAGAGTGAGACTCTGTATCAAAAAAAAAAAAAAAAAGAAAAGAAAAGAAAAGAAAAATCCAGCATCTTGGGAAGTCCCTTGGTCCCACATACACTGAGATAATTGGTCCACAGCCTTAAGATTTCCCATAGAACCCAAGGAAGAGGAGGGCTCCCTTTTTCTCCTGCCCAAGGCCAGTTTGGTTCTGACTTTCTAAGCCCAGAAGGGCTGGATTACCTCTGAGGCCCCCACCCCTGGCATTTGATAGCTTCCTATCACTGGCATAGGAAGTGATAGGAGTGGCATTTGATAGCTTCCCAGTGGCATTTGATAGCTTCCTGGTAAGCCAAGTCACTGGTTTGGTTCCAGGGCTTGGGTCCCAGCCCAGACGAACCGGAGAAAGTAGGAACCCTTGAATTCTGGAGTCTGGGGCCTTAAGTGGCACCCTGGGTAAGGGGTTGTCAGTCAGTGATCATTTCCTGCTTGTCCCAAGGTGGAGCTTAAGAGTGTAAACAACTCTGCAGCCACTGTGGCTAAGGAAACAGGAAGCCGCCTCTCCTCGTGTAAACAACACTGGCCAAGATTAGCAACACTTATAAGGTGCCAGCGCTTATCAGCAGGCCCTGAGATGTGCTCAGGACTGAATTTCAAGTGAGGAAAATTATTGCTGGGTGCATAGAAATAAAAGAAGAACCTTAAGGGGCATTTTCAAACCTCTTTGTAACTTGACAGTGGAGTGAGTCCTGAACCAAGTGTTTGGAGCCCTGATCATTATAAAGAGCAAAAAAGACAATAAATTAGAAAATACCTTGTAAATTTTAAATGAGGAAACAAATACAAGGTCTTATCACTGAGTCTTGTTTGACATAAAGGAACAAGCAATATTTGATCTATAGAAAACGTGGTCCCTGTCCTCAAACAACTTTATGGATAACCTATAGAGATAGGACGTTCACCAAGCTTATGATAAGAATTTAACTATATTTACAAAGCAATATAAAAGGAAGTAGAAATAAATGTTGTGTCAACTCTCTGACTCTCCCACCTCTCCTAGCTCCATAACCCACAACACACATATCCACCGTCCTAATGAGCATGGAGAAAACTATCCTTGAATTCGTCTAGGCCAGAGGGTGAAGGGGAGTGTTTCCAGCACCTTTCTTTACTCACAGACCTATTCTGGGAGGAAGGGTCAAGAATGTGGCAGGTCTGGGATTTAATATGTTGCTTAGAAATTTAATTCAGTAAATATGTCCCGGCCATCTACATGATGCCTAATGCTGCATTAGGCCCTGTGGGGATCTAAAAGAAGGTCCCTGCCCTTCATCTCACTGGAGTGATGGAGCTAAGAACCCCCAAAACGAGGTCCCATATTACTACGTGCCAATGTTAACTCTAAGGGCAATAAGATTCTAGAAAAGGTAAACATTAATATTTTAAGTAGACTTTATACTTCATGGAGGCTGGGCCATGAAGTGGACAGACTGACAAAACAGAAGGAAACTTGATGAGTCAGGGTGTAGTAGAATGAACGAGTGTGGCATTTGGGAAAATAGCAGCAAGATTTTCTGCTGAGATTAAGCTTGAGAAAGGAGGGGAAATGTTTTATCTTTCTGTAAAAAATATGGGTTCCTTTTGGTAGTATAAAAAGAATCCAAGGTTCTTAAGAAGTTAAGAGGTTTAAATGTAGAAACCTCCATACCCTAAGACTTGAGTAGATAACCTGGCTCTTCAGGCAGGTTTCTGTGCTGGGGAAAAGCACCTGCAACTGATTGTTATGACACTATGAATTCATCAGGATAGAAGAGGTTATGCTGTGGTAGCAATCTATCTCTAAATCTCAGTGACTTGGAATAATAAACTTTTATTTCTTATTTATGCTACATATCCAATGTGGATAAGGGTGAGGTAGAAGGAGCTCTGCTCCAAATAATCTCTCAGGGCCCCAGGCTAATGGAGATTGTACCATCTTGGAATGTTGCCATCTCATCATGTGGCTCCCACAGTTTCTGCAGCAGAGGGGAAAAAACCGTGGGATGTTTATAACAGCTGACACTGAGGGTGGCTTATATCATTCCACCAAAACTCAACTGGCAGCCAGGCGTGGTGGCTCACGCCTGTAACCCTAGCACTCTGGGAGGCTGAGGTGGGAGGATTGCTTGAGCTCAAGAGTTCGAGACCAGCCTCAGCAAGAGTGAGACCCTGTCTCTACTAAAAATAGAAAGAAATTAGCCAGGAAATTAAAAATAGAAAAAAATTAGCTGGGCGTGGTAGCATGTAACTCTAGTCTCAGCTACTTGGGAGGCTGAGGCAGGAGGATCGCATGAGCCCAGGAGTTTGAGGTTGCTGTGAGCTAGGCTGATGCTATGGCACTCTAACCCGGGCAACAGAGCAAGACTCTGTCTCAAAAACAAACAAACAGACAAACAAACAAAAAACTCCAATTGTCTAGAACCTAGGTATAAGTGAAAGGAACAATGGGATATATCATCTTCCTTTTTGCCCTGAAAGAAGAAAGATGAAATAGGATTTGGCAAACACATATCATTATGTCAATCATAACCTATGATCCTATGAATGATACCTAACACTTATATTTTGCTAATCCCTATAATAATCCTGTGAGGTAGCTTTTATTATTATCATCTCCATTTTAAAGATGAGGAAAGTGAGGCAAAGAGAAATTAAATCACCTATTCAAGGTCCCACAGCTAGTAGGTGGTACAACATGGATTCAAATGCAAGTAGTTTTTCTTCAGAGTACATACTCTTAACAACTATGCTGTTCCTTTGTCATGGACTTAGTTAAAATAGAAGTCAGGTCATGATTCCATGTATGCTACGTCTCTTACGTTGGGGTATAGAAAGCTAGCAATGGTGTTATGTTTGATTGTCACCAGTCCACTTTGCCCATATTCTTATAGTGTCAGTTGTATGAATATATTCACCATGCTCTTGATCAGCCTATCTTGGTATCCCATCTGTTCAAAGGGATGAGGATGAGAGCTTGATTGTGTATAATAAGCTACATGGGTCTATATACTATACGGGTGTATATACGGATATAGATGCTCTTTCCAAGTGCAACACATTCTTGCATAGGCATTAGCTAGCGTCAAATCTATTGCGTCCTCTATTTCTGTCCTTGAGTAAAGCATTCCGGTTCCCCTGTTCTTAACTGTTCTTCAGCACAAGTTCTTCTCATTCTTCAGAAAACAGAAGCTAAGTGAATTGTATTTTTCTCCTAAATCAATGTAATGGAGAAAATTATGTACAGACAAGTGTGGGGGGTGACATTGCCAGCTGGCTCTGAGCATGGCTGAGTAGCGGATGTACTAGGAATTCAGGTTATCTCAAGCCGTAGACCTACTCCAGCTTCCTTATGAAACCCATGTAAATAAGGTCAGACTAGCCTGAAGACAACATAAGGGTTACAATTTCAATAACATCCAGTCTTTAAACCTAATATGAGCAGGGATTTTGTCTATTTTGTTTACTACTGTGAAATGAGTATCTAGAACAGTGCCTAGAATTTAGCAAACATGCAATAAATGTTTGTTGAGCGAATTTGTTGACTAAGTCTGGCCTTTTTTGGAGGCACTACAGTGTAGTGGGAGAGCACTGGCTTTGGAATCAAATAGGCTTGTGTTTGACCCTCACAAGTTGTGTGACCCCTTGTAAGTTGTTTGCTCTCTCTGACCTCTTCCCTCCTCATTGGTAAAATGAGGCTAATTTTACCAATCCCTTGGATTCTGAGAATTAAATGTGATAATTGATGTCAAGCACTCAGTACATTGCAGCTAGCTATGGCTTTGGCCTCTCTCAGAAAAATCTCCGGACCTGGGTACGGTGGTGCACACCTGTAGTCCCAGCTACTCGGGAGGCTGAGGCAGGAGGATCGCTTGGCCCAGGAGTTCAAGCCTGTGGTGTGCTATGGTTACACCTGTGAATAGCCACTGCACTCCAGTCTGGGTGACATAGCGAGACTTCATCTCTAAACTAATTAATTAAGAAAAGGAAAGAAGGATTCCTGGAGCCCCAATCATTCCTCAGAGTTCCCCTCAGAAATTTCTGTGAGTCTTCAGGGATGTCTCAGGTATGTTTACTAGTAAGACTTGGCGACGAAATCTTACCTTTCTCTTGGGTTCCCCACACACTTCCTCCTTCTCTAATTCCACTCTGGTTCCCTTTGCTCTTGTCTGATGCTGAGCTCTCTGCTACCATTTTGCAGCGCCCACCGCGTAGGGTGCTAATGTCTAAGCCAATGGTGCTGCCTCCGGCTTGAAGCCAGTAATGTCAACACTGACTCAACAGCACTGAGGCCACTGCCACTGCCCTTCCCAAAGTTTTAGTGTACACCAAGGCGCCGTCTCAGCGAGCCTCCAGTGATGAGACTCTACCTACTGAAGCAGGAAGCATTCCTGGTGGCTCCTATTACATAGGTGCCATATGGCTCTGTGAGTTGAGGAATGTTCCCAATCCACACTTGCTTCCACTTGTCCCCCACAGTGCTGCTTGTGTACCCCCAATCCCTCACAGAAACTTTGTGGGACTGTGCCTAGTTCAGCTCTCCACCACCTAAGCTCCCTGTCCTGTCCTTGGCGAGTGGAAGGTAAGCACAGCCACGGGTGTGAGATGGGAACAGTCTGAGAGGCACACACCAGCTGTTACTCGAAACTGCTCCCTCCCCCAGACGTCAAG
This sequence comes from Lepilemur ruficaudatus, assembly GCA_963574885.1. Classification (NCBI taxonomy): domain Eukaryota; kingdom Metazoa; phylum Chordata; class Mammalia; order Primates; family Lepilemuridae; genus Lepilemur; species Lepilemur ruficaudatus. Next base: position 45,646 of record CAUYRT010012701.1, read on the forward strand.
GACGTTATTATAGTGGCAACTTTTGTCTGCCAGTTTCTCTCTCTCAGAGAGGGTCCTTCCCTGGTGACTTCTAGGTCCCTCACATAGATAAGCTCCCACTGGCCCTCCACGCAGCACCAGGCACATCTGAGCCAGCTAAAGAGGGCTTGTCTTCAGCCCACACTGCATCACGTTTCAAGGGGAAAGTGAGTAAAATCTAAAAGCATTAACTTTCTTGGGCCCTTCAGAGTTGATCAACAGAAAGTCAAGACTGAGCTTCCAAAGTGAAGGACTGCTTGAATAAGCATTAGAAAAACAAAACTGTGATGATTTGGTGCAAAGCAGAGGTAGAACTAGCCGTTAAGAACAGATGAGGCCGGGAGCGGTGGCTCACACCTGTAATCCTAGCACTCTGGGAGGCCGAGGCAGGTGGATCGCTGAAGGTCAGGAGTTCGAAACCAGCCTGAGCAAGAGCGAGACTCCTACTAAAAATAGAAAGAAATTAATTGGCCGACTAAAAATATATAGAAAAAATTAGCCGGGCATGGTGGCACATGCCTATAGTCCCAGCTACTCGGGAGGTTGAGGCAGGAGGATTGCTTGAGCCCAGGAGTTTGAGGTTGCTGTGAGCTAGGCTGACACCATGGTACTCTAGCCCGGGCAACAGAATGAGACACTGTCACAAAAAAAAAAAAAAAAAAAACAAAGAAAAAAAAAAAGAACAGATGAGACTGGTGTGGTGTCTCATGCCTGTAATCCTAGCACTCTGGGAGGCCTAGGTGGGAGGATCGCTTGAGCTCAGGAGTTGGAGACCAGCCCGAGCAAGAGCGAGACCCCGTCTCTACTAAAAATAGAAAGAAAAAAAAAAGGACAGATGAGAGAAATTGCACAGAAACCAGTAGTGAAGGAGTTATCTTTGGAGCTGGGGACAGATATGTAAATGCTGATGAAGCTTGGAAGACCTGGAATAGAGCCCCTTGATACTGTTTGATAAAACAACAAGGCAATGGCAGAGCCAGGGCCTGTGCTAGGAGCTCTACGTACCGTCTCTAATCTGCAAACAAGGCTGTGTTGCTGGAAAAAACCACCCGCCCACACCGACTCCCTCCCCCACTCACCCCACAGGGCCCAAGAGGAAAAGAGACTTGTTTCTCAGAGCACATGCAACCTGGTGGCCCTTACAAAATACAACTGTTCACTTTAAAGCTTTAACAGCATCCTTCGAGGTGTTGAGGGAGAGCAGCGTTTGTGGTAGGGACTGGAGAGAGACAGCCTCCGTAGCAGTCAGGCCCCAAACAGGCAGGACTTGGTTGCTGATTGCCAGCTTCCCAAAATTTTGCGCCTGCTTCCAACTGAGGAGCAACCTGCAAAAGCCAGCTCTGCTCTCCAAACCAACCATGTAGGGTGCCCTGCTTCCGGCTAGCCCACCTCCAGCTCTCCCAAGCCAGCAACCTCCTATCAGGGCACACCTGAAATCCTCCCTTTTTCTCTCCCTCTAAAGCTTTCCCATTCACGCCAAAAGCAAGTGATGGGGCTGCCTCCCTTGCTTTAGAAAGTGCAGCACAAGTCACCTCTGCTTGTTCTCATTTGGGAGGTCTTTGTTTATGTCCAGGCTCCCAGCAGGACTTATCTTATCTCAGGTCATCTTGGTAGATACTGAACCCAAAGGAATCTCACAGGCCATATACTACTTCAGAGTTTTTTCCATCGTGAGCCATTGGAAAACACCTGGCTATTTCTAGAAGGACATCTAGGAGAAAAACACCACCTCCACACACCACGCATACCTATTAGACAGAAGGCCCTGGGCCCAGTGTCCTCCTTTGACTGCTTGGTGCCTGTGCGGTAGCAGCAGCCGCAGAAGAGGCAGGAAGTCACAGAAAATAAATGAGCTGCTGAGTTCAAATTGCTCTAGTCCCTCCTGCTGCTGAGTCGCCAGCCCATGGTGCCAGGCCAATTACCACCGTAAGCACCAAAGTCACTTTTCAAAACATGGTCAAACTCCAGCAGGGCCAGCCAGGCGTTAAAACACTCAGATACAATTGTCAAAGCAAGAATTATGTACCAGTAAATATGAGTCTGGGCTCCAGTTAAGCAATCACCTGCATGACAGCCTGAAGGTTAACCCTTTGTGGACAGACCTGACCCTTCGCTGCTTCAGAGGGACGTGGCCAAAGAGAGGGCACAAGGACCTGGGGTGGAAGAGACCAGGTGTGGGGTTCATCAGACCGAAACTGGGGTGGTTTTCTGTGCTGTCATTCCTCTGCCACCACAACTTTGGGGGCTGTGGGTGGCTCTGTCAGCTCAGATCATCTGTAAGGCAGGTAGAGCTGTTTCCTGTACCTTTTTCAGTCTCTTGGGCTCACAGTTATCTAGAACCATCAGGAAATGGAGAAATGTTTCCTGACAACCTACTACGTGCCCAGCACTGAAGTTCCTTTATGGTTTGAAATTTTCTCTTTAGTATTTTCACTCTTTGGAGGACAGACCCACGACAAGAGGCCCACCTTTATCTTATTAGGGCTCCTTTACCAGGGGTGTCACAGTGCCAGTGTAGATGCTTACATTCTGAGCTCCTGAGGAAAGTTCTAGACAGCTCCTCTCTAGCCCAACATTCTGAGAAACTATGCTGTCTAACATTTAAATAGGCTTTTCGAGTCTATTAAGCACCATTTACCAAACCCATTAGGTTTAATCTCTACAACCTTCCAAGTTGGTATCATCATAAGCATTATCCCTTTCTGCGGCTCAGAGAGTTTAACTAACTTGCCCGTGATCACGCAGCTAGGAAGGTACTCAGCCAGGGCTCTTCTGACTCCAAATCCACAGTGGGAACGTTGGTGGGGGGCAGGAATGGTAGGATATCCAGCTCTCACTACAGCTGGAGGTGTCTGCTCTGAGCTTCCTGACGCTGTGGTGAGTTTGGGGGTTTACAAGGCTCACAGGGAGGTTCATGGCTGGGAATAGCCTCTGGGTTCTCTTCAAGTCCCAGAAAGGGAGTGCCCACGTGAAACAACTCTTCTGGTATTTTAACGGAACAAAAAGCAGGAAATACAAGGAGTTAGCTGGTTGTTGGGACAGCCCCTAACATGCATTTTAACTGTAATGAAATGTTCATTTCCTGGATGTAAAGGAAAGGCTTAAGAAAAAAGTGACAGAAAAGGCTCCCACTCCTACCCACCCAGCTTGGCCAGCTGCAGAGAAGGAAACAAATGAGCTTCTATAGATGGAATCCTTTGTTTGAATAGAGACTAATTGTGGCTTCAGGCAGCTAACACCTTGACACCTCCCTCAAGGCAATGACTAGGGGCCTTGGAAGAATGACCTCATGGGGACCCAGGAAGGGACCATTTTTAAGAAAGGTCATGAATCTGGAGGAAGCAAGGGATCAAGCTGTTGTTGTGAAGGCTAAGGAGCCTATGGATCTGCAAGAGAAAGGACATTTTCCTGCAAAGAGTTCCCCCTCCTTATCCTCTTTCCATGCTACATTTAGGTAACAAGACCAAGTGACAATAAATACCATCCACCAGCCAAAGCAGGAATGCCAAAGCGGCAGGCAGCCTGTGTGCAGTGGCTGAGTGCAGAGGCACCACGGAGGCAGGCCTGTTTCGCTGGCCCTCCGGAGCCCAGCATCCCTACCCACCAGCGAGGTGATGTCAGTGCCTCCAGGGGCTGGGAGGCTGAGACCCTGCATGGCTCCTAGCCGTCCTTGGCCTCCCTAACAGCCCCTGCACCACTTCCTCCCACACAACGCCTTACCCCTGGGACAGCCTCCCCCCATGCAGGTGCCAGCTGGATAACACAGGCACTTACATTGGTTCTGTGCTTTCCTTCCACTGAGTTGCCCCAGACATGCTCCCCTCAGGCCCCTAAACGCCCTCCTGGCCTGGGAACGAGAGAACAAGGAGCTGGAAGTGGAGGAAGCCATTCTTCTGCTTTTCTAGTTCTCTGGTCCCATCCTCTATAGCACCGGGCCAGGCCCTGCTGTATGAGTGGCAGCTTCCTGCTGTGTGACTTCGGTGAAAGCAGCATCAGGGCTCCGCAGGGGAGGGAGATGTGGCTACCAGTGACTCAGATGGGAAGGAGACCTCTGTGCCTTCTTCCTCCATCACAGGGCCAGGCCACAGGCTTCAGAGGCTGCTTGGAAAAGGGCAGCACAGAATGCTTGAGCTGGGACTGAGTTTTGACCTGAAGACCTTTGAAATCTTAGTGAAGAGAACAGAAAACACAAATGGAAAATCAACAGCAAACGCAGGCTTTTAAAAGGGTCTAGAAGTGAGTCTTGGGTTTTGTAAGTGGTAATACTTGGATATAGCTTCAGGGCAGATGGTCACTTATTTCTGGCAAAATCAATGTAATGGCCCATTTAAGTATGCAAATATAGGGATATAGTAGCTGGAGGGAAAAAGTACTCTGGTTGTAAAGTGTGTCTATGTTAGCATCTGATATAGATTTCGACTATGAAAGAATTTGCTGAGAAAATTTGACCTGTGCCAGGCTGATGCTCCACTGAAGCCACTTATGTTCTTGTAAAGTTCATCATAGATGAAGGACTTGCCTTTTCAAAGGCTTTGTGGGGACCCTGCGCACAAGCAACATGGAGTTGGGGGGATTCTGTGTGGAGCCCAGCCCTATAGACTGCTCTGGGATCCCCAGGAGAGACCCCCTTGGCCAGGACATTGGTGTCCCCATGATGGACACTATTAGCAATGAGGCCCTTTTGAGCAGCTTCTTTAGTATCAAGCATTCACTAGGCTGGGCCCAGGAGTTCTTACCCTGGGTCCATGGACCACCCCCCCCCATGAGGTCAGTAAATAGAATTCAGAGACTCTATGTACTTGAATGAGGGGAAAAAAATCTTTATTTTTACTAACTTCTAAATGAAATTTAGCATTTCCTTCAATAATGATGTAGGCAATAAACTGCAGTAGTATTCCCAGAACTTGTGACTTTGTCACCAAAAGAAATCATAGATATTTTCATATCACTTTCCTGTTGCTGTTATCACTTTCCTGTTATCATCTTAAAATATTGTTTACTTTCATTACTGCTTCAAAATTATAGTATTAATAGCTATTGGACCTGCCACTAGAACCTGACAAGATTAAGCCAAGCTTCTAGTTGGGATCAGGTGACAGGATTATTTGTGGGTGGTTTGCACTGGAACAGACTGGATCCTTGGCTTAGGCCATCTTGAAAGCCTATGAGCTACTCATCTATTTGGGCAAAGGTGAGATACCTATAAAATATGTCTAGCCAGTGCACCTATTCTGAACACAACTCATTTTACCAGTGAAAACTAATATCTAACATTTATTATGCTAGTTAACAAACCCTTTGGTGTTAATATGAAATGAAGGTGGTCGAAGTTATGGTGGTATCAGTCTCCAGTTAGATCTTTTTTACTTAGAGTTCTGCTTAGGATCTTTCAGATGCTATTCATCTCTTAGGAGTACACTTCTTTTAGGGGACCCCAAATGATAATTAACTGCTCCTAGTGTGTAGAAGACTAACTAGGCTGAAATATTTTACAGAAAATGGTAGTGATATAACACAAATCAAAGTTGACCTAGAAATTCGGTAGAAATTGTATGTTATCTGACATCCAGTGACTCCTGGGTCTTCTTTTGGGTAGCTAAACATCAAACTTTTCCCTGAATTTACAGTTGAAGCCATTTGGGAGACAGCGCCATGTATATGGGATCACATACTACTGAACCCCTTAGTCAAGGCGGACTGTTGGAGCAGGCCTGCCAAACTCTATAATGCCAGGTCATTTAGAAAAAGAGTTTCCTGGAGAAGGATACCATTGTTGCATATTTTTGCTCTTTCCTTTGAAAGAAACATATTATTTCACAGGAAGTCAGCAGGCAAATGCTGAGTGGCTGCCTTACCCTGCTCTTAGCTATGTATTGCAAGTGTCCTATTCCCAGAGGTGCTAGATCTAGCTAAATATAGCCAAGGTATTGAATCCAAGAGTGAGGGATGCCAATCTTCACCCTTAGGTATCATTTTCAAACATAAAGAGGCTCAATGTCCTTTAGCAACTAGAGATACAGGATTCAGTTTTCTCCCTATTAAAATTGAACTACTTTTTGGCCAGAAAGAATGAAGTTATTTAAAACCTTAACATTATTAATGCAAGAAGGGACTGCAGAGAGTGTTTGGTCCACCTTGCCCATTTAACAGATGAAGAAACAAAGGCCAAGAGAGACACAGGGTGAAGATCCTTAACCTATACATCCAAAATTCAAAATGCTCCAAAATCTGAAAGTTTTTGAGTGCTACTGTTATGCCACAGTGTAAAATTCCACAGCTGCCCTCATGTGATGGATTGCAGTCAAAATGCAGGCACACAACACTCAGTGTAACTTCGTGTTTATTAGTAATGGTATGTCATGTTTTTTACTGTTAATTACTCATGTGTGAATAAGTATAAGAAAATTTCTGATCATTCAGTGTACACAAAGTTTGTTTCAAGCACAAAATTATTAAAAATATTGCATAAAATTACTATCAGACTATGTGTATAAGGTGTAGATAAAACATAAATGAATTTTGTGTTTACACTTGGGTCCCATCCCCAAGATATCTCATGTATGTATGCAAATATTCCAAAATCTGAAAAAAAATCCCCAATCCAAAACACTTCTAATCCCAAGCATTTTGGAAAAGAGATATTTAAGCTGTAGTTTAATGATTACATAGCAGGCATGCTGACTAGGCTGAAAGAGTTTTTCCTTCAACACAAAGATCCAGTTCCTGCTGAGACGAGACAGTGGAAGATGATGGAATTGTAGCTTCAAAGTAAGTGTGTAGCCTTTGTACTAGCAATAACCACTCTGAAAATGTGATAGGAAAAATATCTCACTTATAGTAGCAGCAAAAATGATAAAATTCTCTGGGTAGATTTCTTCTTCACATCATTCACAAAAATAAATTCTGGATGGATTAAAGATCTAAATGTAAAGAAAAAAACAAAGTTATAAAGTTTTAGAAGAAAAATAGGAGATTATTTTTATGATCTTTGAGTAGGAATGAATGACCTTCCTAAGAGACAAAAGTCAAATCATAAATGAAAAGACCTACAGATTTGACTGAATAAAAATTAAAAACACTGTAAACAAAGGCAAGTGACAAGCAGTAAGTTAAGAGAAAATATTTATAACAAGCAAATCCATAATGTATAAAAAATTTTAACAAATACAAAAAACAGATAATTCAATTAAAAAAGGGCAAAAGATATGAACTGGCCAATCACATAAGAAATACAAATTTTCATATGAACATGTGAACTGATGATTTTAGAAAAACAGATTTTATTTGTGGTTTTCAGATCATGCTCAGCTTCAGAACCACCCAGACAAAGAATAATTATAGACAAGGGATGGCTTTGGGGAAATGGGTTTTCCAGAATATTGGAAAAGTATAAGAGCTATTGTTCAGGGACACCTGGACTTAAGTTTGTTTCAAGAACCAGGACAGCACAAGGTTGGTAACATCCCCATAGACAGAAATATGGCTGTGTGTATAAAAGTCTTCTTAAAAGGTGACAAAAACCCTGAGTATAGTGAGGTTAAAGCATAATAAGACTTGAAGTTTTCCACATCTGGCTTGACTGCCCTTGTATGCAGGCCCCACCCCAAGGCTGGGGACCAGGAAGAGCCCGCACGGAGCCATCCACCTTTGCTCCACGTAGCCATTCCCCTGCTGATAAGATTTTTATATCATCCGCTAGTTAAATCCAGACCTTTATTTTTTCTACATTGGGTTGTGTGTGTTTTCTGCGTGTTCTCGTCCCATCAACTGATGACTACCTGAAATGCTGCAACGTTTATCCTAATTATTCTGAGAAATGCAAATTAAAATGTTATACAACAAGCCTATGGAGTTCATCTAACATAGTTTAACTGATCAGAAAAATATTAAAGTACATATGATATCCTGTGTTGGCAAAAGGTAAAGTACACTCCAATAAACTGTTGGCAAGGATGTTATTAATAAAGCCATTTGGCAAGGAGGAGGAGGAGGAAAAAATAAGCCATTTGGGGGGCCAGTTTGGCAATCTCTCTCTCTCTTTTTTTTTAATTTTAATTTTAATTTTTTTTTAAATTAAAAATGGCCATGCTGATCTTCTCTGTATCATTCCAATTTTAGTATATGTGCTGCCGAAGTGAGCACTCTCTCTCTTTTTTTAAAATCATTTCAGTCAGGTATCTGTTTTGATATTTTGCACATCTTTGATTGGGCTGTTTATTTCCTCGTTGAATTTTTAAAAATTTTAAAATAATTTTTGTTTTTAATTAATATGAGTAGCAGTATCTCTTAAATACTGAATGTGTGTACCCTTTGACCTAGCAATTACAATTCAGGAATATAGGTTGGGCGCGGTGGCTCACACCTGTAATCCTAGCACTCTGGGAGGCAGAGATGGGAGGATCGCTTGAGCTCAGGAGTTTGAGACCAGCCTGAGCAAGAACGAGACCCGTCTCTACTAAAAATAAAAATAAATTAGCTAGACAACTAAAAATAGAAAAAAATTAGCCAGGCATGGTGGCACGCGCCTATAGTCCCAGCTACTCAGGAGGCTGAGAAGGAGGATCGCTTGGGCCCAGGAGTTTGAGGTTGCTGTGAGCTAGGCTGACATCATGGCACTCTAGCCCGGGCAACAGAGCAAGACTCTGCCTTAAAAAAATAAAAAAATAAGCCGGGCATGGTGGCTCACGCCTGTAATCCTAGCACTCTGGGAGGCTGAGG
>CAUYRT010012702.1:0-70668 GCA_963574885.1 Lepilemur ruficaudatus
TACTTTGACAGAGTAGATTTTTTAATGTAACAAGATAAGTCAACTTGAGTGGTAATATATTTTGGGAAATCAGCTCACTACAAATTGTGACTGTAAACATTGTACTGTAAATGCTTTGTAGTTTTCCCCCAATAAAAAAAAATAAATAAAATAAAATAAGAAAGGAAAGAAAAGAAAAGAAAATAGTTTGTGGTAAGAGGTATTAGGAGAGTACAGAAGCTTGAAATAGTAGCTGTGAAGAATGGGAAACAAATACATAGGAAAGCATAACAGCTTCTGACAGCGTTGGCATCCCAATTAAGAATTGGTTTTGTGATAGACTGCATCATATCTTCCAATTCTTCACTCCGTTTTAACAAGGTTACGCTCTTATATCCCTGGGCGGGTAACATGGCAGTACCCTCCTATGATGGGTGGTAGATACTACCTGGCCCCATTAATATTGGGCTTGGTTGGTGATGTCATTTTTCTTTGGCTAATAAAAAGTTAGGAAATATGAGGCAAGCAGAGGCCCAGATGCACATTGTCTTGGCTATGGAACAGCTGCCTTTCCCTGTGAGAAGAACAGACTTACATAGCACTGGTGCAAAGAGGGTGAGCCTTACAGAGCAGTTCTGAATTCACCTCAGAGCCCGAAGCCAGACTTAGCTATCTTTCTGCCAGAGGCAGAGCCAGCTAGCCTATAGCCACCTAGCTGAGTCCTCACCTAGATCAGCCAAATCTCCATCAGCTTGCAAAGCCATGAGCATTAAAAATGAATAATTACTAAGCAATTGTAATTTTAATGTGGTTTGTTAAGCAGGATTATTGCAGGAATAGCTGCCTAATAAAGAGACCATAATATGCAGCGATACTAAAATATGTAGCTATTTTATTCCACAGTGTTTATGAGGCATGGTGTAGAAACGGAAAAGGAGAAATGGATTGATTCAAGTTTGTGGTTTTCTTGAATGAAGAACATAGGGACAATTGACAAGAGAATGATTAAAGTTACAAACAAACCTCTTTGTCCTTTATTATAGAAAAGAAGTACTAGGTACCTGGTTTCCTGCTCTAGTAATTTTCCTTGAATTCTAGTAACTAAAAACAATATATATTACTTTGGAATTTTAAAAAGTCACTTGATAACAATTTACCTTTCATATTTCTATCAGAGTTATATTAATATTTCTAAAATATAAATCTAATCATGACATTTTAAATCAATCTCTTGTATCTAAGGATTGATCCCCAAATCTCTGTCACACTTGGCCTTTGCTAATGGAATTACATGAGACTCCTTTGACCTCTTATCTGGACATTCTTTTACACACTCTATGTGAGAGAATCCTGGTGATGGTTGCTATGCTTTTATTTTTGCTGTTCATTTTCCATGTCGAACCGTTTCTCATCTAAACATACAGATGTAAACATAGACACACACACGCACACACACATACTCTCCTAGAGAACCCTAATTCAAACAGCACCAATTTATGGAACACATAGAACCTGGATAAGCTGGCATAGTCTTATTCTTTGTTAAAATATTGAATTACTTACATATTTCTTGGTAAATAGCCAATACCTTAAACTTTCTGAATGCTCTGTCACTCCAATTATTCTGGCCCATCCATGAGACTTTCTGTTCCTTGTCAACAATCTAGCAAGTAGAGGATCAATTCCTGGCATAATTGGGGGTATTCAGGTCCTTCTCCAGCTCTAGGACCAGCATCTTCACTGCTGTTGGTCAGTGTCTATGCTCACTTCTTTGTTAATATCATTTACTATCACATTGTGTATAACCTGGTGAATACTACTAGCATTTTCAAACTTGAACATATGTGCATGTATGCATCAGTTTATCCTAGGAACAAGTTTGTTTTTTAAAATTAAAAGTGGTGTCTTCCTAATATGTTTATCCCAAGTTCATAGAAGTTAATTTTTTTTAATGTTAAATACGAAAACAAAAAGAGTCAAAGAAGCCAAAAGTTATCCTTAACTGCCAGCAGAATAAGTGAATGGTGTCCCAAATAAAAGAAATATCAACACATAAATTTGGAAATATTTACACTTGATTCTGATTTTTTAAACTATCTAAAAGTCAGAGCCAGGCACCGTGGCTCATGCCTGTAATCCCAACACTTTGGGAGGCCTACGTGGGAGGATTGCTTAAGGCCAGGAGTTTGAGACCAGCCTGGGCAACATTGTAAGACTCCAATTCCAAAAAAGATAAAAAAAAAAATACCAGGTGTGATCTAGCTACTCAGAAAGCTGAGTCAGGAGGATCACTTGTGCCAAAGAGTTTGAGGCTACAGTGAGCTATGATCACGCCACTGTACTTTAGCCTGGGTAACAGAGTGAGACCCTGTCTCAAAAAAAAAAAAAAAGAAAAGAAAAGAAAAAAAAAGAAAAGAAAAGAAAAGAAAAGAAAAAGTCAGATATGGAAGAGTATATGCAAATTTACAAAGTTATACAATAAAAATAACTTCTCTAATTTTCTAATTTGCTTTGTACTGCAGAGTTGGTCAGTGGTCCATTTTAATTTGGAAATAAATTATTTTTATCTGTGTCCCAGATTTCTTCTGAAGCTGCATGAAAGTTCCAGAAAGCAGGAGAGATTGTGGATAATTGCCCTATTCTCCTGTCTCATCCAGCCTGGAGTTTAGGTCACAGCCATTTGACCAAGTCGGGTACCTCATAGCATCTTCATATAGGAATTTGGAAAGTTGTCTAGTTAAGAGAAATACATAGAAAACCTTCAGTATCTGAAACCCTTGGGAAAACTATTTGTACAATCTATTACACAGAGAATGACTGACAATTCCAATCCACCAAACTCATTGCAAGGCATATGCTTCAAATTCAAATAAACTTCAGCGTCCTTCAGCTGTCCGAAAATGGTCACTCCAAATGATTGCCTTGTGTATAATTCTAGTTTTATTGTCTAGATATAGTAAAGAGTTTATAGATTTACATATTGAAGATTCAGCCTCAGGCTTTAGTGACTTATTGCTATGTCATGGCTCATATCCTTTCTTTAATACTGTGTTTTCTAGAGATACAACCAATAAGGCACAAGCTGTATGTCATGGCTGTCACTGTCCAAGAGACTCAGAATCCAGGTGTCAGGTTCATTCTTCAAGGACGTCTGCTACAACAAGGTCCTCAAGCCATCGTCGATCACTTTTCTTTTTTATAGATTTTTTGTTGTTACATAATTAACATAACTTTTCTGAATCACGGCTTTATTATTCTTTTCAACCTTACTCAGCAGAAACTAATATCTGAAGGTAAAGGAAGTCCAGAACCCAGACATTGGAAAAACTGAGCAATAAGAGAATTTCTTTTAAAAAATTAGATCACACATACACACTTTTGTCAATGACACATTATAATTTCTTGAAGCTTTACTTGAATTTTTAGTTTATTTATTATTCTTTTGCTCTGGGAATCAAGATGGTAATGCCTGTGTATGCGCATATGTTTGTGTGTGTGTGTGTGTACGTGTGTGCGTGTGTAGTGGGGTGTGGTACATATAGAAAGAGGAAATAAAGAGTTCTTAAGATTATAGGACAGAGTGAACTCTGAGGATGAATGTTCAGGGAAAATTAATAGCTTTACAAATACAAGAGTATAACAAGCAACCAATAAGCAAAGACACTCTAACAACAGAAAGCCTATTTAGAAGTAGTGGTACATGGAAGAAAATGGCCATGTTCACAGACAGGGATTGTCTGTGACAGGGATTGTCATAGTAGTAAGAAGGAAAGCTATTAATATCATGCACAGAGAAGTACACTTGTTAGAGGAGGAATCTGCCTATACCCATTCTTTAAAAAAAAATTGTCTTTTAACGATCGGGTAACCCCTGTCCCCCAAGCCCTTCACCTCTGAGATGGTCAGCTGATTAAACTTCAAATAGTGAGCAGCCTTAGAAGGAAAAGCCAGAGTTGGGGCAAAAGTGGTCCACCTGTTTTCTTTCAGGGATTTGACCGGGATTGGGTATTATCTTAGTAGCTGTGACTGGTGGAATTATTCCCTGCCATACTATATGCTTAAGAAGAGGAAGTGGGTCAACAGAAAAAGGTAGAAAAGTGGAGCAGACAAAGCAGAGAAAAATAAAAATGTGCCCCATGAGAGATAAAAGGAGTTCCTTGTTCTGGCTCATTTCTGCATTTTCTACAATTGTTTTCTGTGAAAAATCCTTGTATATTTATAATAAAAGATTGTGCAATAAATAAAGTACAGAAGAGCATAAATAGTATTAATATTTTGATAGCTAAGAAACAAATAAGCATGAATTTCTCTGCATTTTTTTTCCTGAAACATACACACAAAAAACTGGATAAAACATGTTTAATGTTGAAGAAAAGAACTAAGTGAGGAGACAGGCCTTCACTTCTGTTTTGCTATTTTTCTGTGTGGTATATATTTACTTTGTAGAGGCAGAAAGGTGTAATACCTTTCCATACTCATCATAAGGGTCATGCTGACCATTCCTATAGCAATTGATAGGTTAACTGGAGAAAAGCATAACACATTTATTTAATCAAAGTTTTACTTGACAAGAGAGCCTTCAGAAACAATGACCCAAAGACCCAGGGAAAAGTATTTTTATGCTTACATTCAATGAGGAATGGATAGCCGTACAGAAATGTGATTGAACAGAGGGCATGATCCAACGGTAATAGACTGAGGGGGAGAAACCCAGAAAGGCTTGTCTGTTCAGTCTTCTTGGCCTCTCTGTGCAGCATTTCTTCCCTCCGAGGTATGGGTCAGGACGCTCTGGAACGAGGGTCTTCAAGAAAGAAATGAGAAGGGAGAGAGTGACCTATCTAGGATTTATCACTTGTTTGGGGGGAGAAGAATTGTCAGGAGATAGAAAGTCAGGGGAAGGTCAGAAAGACTTGTTTCTGAGGCTGCTCTGAGGCTTTCTAATCTGTTTAAGTACTGGTTAAAGTATGCACCATGCCAAAGCACTCAACTCAGAGGCATCGTTTTCTAAGCCCCAACAACATCAAGAGGGAATACCTGTGGAATGGGATTATAGGCCATCTATGTATCTTAATCACCAATACAGGTTTCTCTTTTAAATGTGAAACTGATCTGTCTCATAAAGATTAATTAATCTCTTACTAGAAAAAGCCAATAAGTATGTATCAGTTCTATGCTTTTATCCATTGAACCTACCTAACACTTATGAAACTCTGGCATTCTGATATGAGAAAACAATTAACTTGAAAATCAAGTGTGAACAAGCTAACCTTCCAAACTTTGCAAATCTTTCCCCTCCAAGCCGCTTGCTATTGAGATGCTACAGCAACAAGTATAAAATTATAATCATTTTCTCAGGTTTTTGTTAAATAAAAAGTGGATTACTCCTGTAGGTCTGGTCTCAATAGGGGAAAGGAATTCTTCTAAAAGTGATTTATGTGATTAACCGTACACCTCGGTAAATTCACTGAAAATCATTTAATTGTACACTTAAAATGGAGTAAAGGCATATGTAAAGTATACTTCAATAAAGAAAAAATGAAAAAAAATATTGAGCTAAAGTTAAACATATGTGGATATTATGGGAAAAAAAGTGGATTACTCAAGGTAAGTTAAAAAAGTGATTAAGAAATTTTGGTTGAATAATTTTTAAAAATGTTTCTCAAACTGAAAATCACAAGCTTGGCTTGGATCACACACAGGAATCATCCAAAATAATTTTCTCCAAATTAAAAGGGCAGAATCCCAAACTGATGACTCCACAATTATCAGAGAGATTCACTGCATAAAGACAATATTAAACAGATCCAGTTTTCAGCTGCTTTCATTCCAACACGGAAGCTTGTTTGCTTATCTTAGTCAGGGACAGAGGGTTGTTGATGTGTGTTTCTTCAAGTTCCATTCTTTTCCCCATGAGTGATATCATTATCAATCATGGCCTTTGGTTTCAATGAGTCTAAGTGTCGCTTCAACATTCCATGAGAAAGAACTAATTTGTCATCACTACTTAAGCTATAGCTTTTACGAAGCTCCAATTTAGCAGTCTAGGCAGAAGATAGTACGTGCTTGGTATTAACTCATGATGAATAATGAAGAATTTTTTGATCATTTTTCTCTTGGGTGTGTATTTCATGAAAATATATAATTGCCACTATTGAATCCAAAAAAGACTAACAATAAAGTTTTTAGGATAAAATAGCTACCACTTAATAAGTAACAAATATGTTCCAAACATTGTGCTAAGTCCTTTACTATCCTGACTTTAATCCTAACGATAATTTTATGAGATAGGTATTGATGTATCCATGTTTGCAGAGAAAGAAACCAAGACTTAGAGCAGTGAAATAACATGCTCTAGATTATTGAAAAAATTAGCTGGCAGCCAATATTTGCTAGCAGGTTGTTCTGACTCCAATGCCTACTGCCTTCACAATTACACTAAACTGCCTCCGCCTCAGCTACAAAGGCCAGTATCCAGAGGCGAGGCGGACTGCTCTTTGCTGAGAAAGTTGCATTGCAATGACCTCATTGTGTAGCACTTGAAAGGAGTACTTTCTCATTAATTAAGGAAAATTCCCTTTTGGCAAGAGCAGCTCCCATTGTAATGAAAGCACAGCACTGTTCTCCAATTTAATAGGGATGCTTTCAGCTCTGAGGGCCAGGAGGGAGGCAGCCCTGTGTTATTACTTATGGCCACACTCAGTCACTGGAACAATCATCAAACATGGAGGGCCACATTCTTCACTCCAGGCTGCCAGAGCAAAAATAGTGCCTCTTTTTCCTTTCAACCGCAGCTGATTCAAATAGTCATCAGCTGCTATTGACGTTAGAACAGAAGTTAATGCTTGGCTTCTACTAAGGCGGTGGTGGTGGTCCACATGCTAATTTTGCTGCTTCCAATGCCTATAGGAAATGTCCAAATGTCTGCACTAACGCTTTACAGATTAATGATGACGTCAGATGCCCTTGATTTTGAAAAAGATTTTATCAAATCAATGTGATTACTGTAAGACATAATCCCAAAGCTGCATGTATTTCCCCCAAACAAATCTGGAGTGCAAGTACTTTACCACTGCATTCACATTCCTGCTTTAAAATGTCTTCATCTCATATGATATTGTCCCTTATGCTATAGATGTCAGCAGGAAATGAACCAGAAAGGCTTATAATAATAGCTTTCATGTGAAAGTCAACTTATTGATATACTGTAGTGACTATATTTGGCAGAACTACACAGTGAAACTCAAGATACTAGGCTCCTGAATCCCTAGTCTAAAAGTCAACATTTAGATTTACATGTAACTATTTGTGTCTTTTCCCATTTTCACTTGTGGGACACAGAGTCCCCCTGCCTAGCAGGGAATGCCAAAATTTAATTAACATATATTATATGGTATGAACTAGGTAATGCTTGATAGTTTACTCATTCATTCTATACAACAACCCAGTGAAGCAGGTACTATTATTGTCCCTGGATGAGGGAAACGAGTTCCTCAGACACAGGACTAGGTAGTTAACCAGTGGCTGAGCTGAGATTCACTCTAGTCTGATATGCGTCTCTAAAAGTCCAGATAGTGCAGGGCCTTTCTTAGATGTTGCAGATCTGCTTCTCCTTTTTCATTTACTAGGCTTCCTGTACAAATGCTAGTTTAGCTATTCATCCTGAATATCTTCATTTTGTCAGTACTCAGACTCTGTCTCTTGAAGTTGGACTGTGACTTCCCATAGGAGAACCATGCTCCCTTGTTTCATATAAGGAACACTGCATCCCACTCCAAGGAAATCCCAATACTCTATTGATATTTATCCTATCCACCCTATGAGACAGGATCATTTGGGTACACAAAACTTGCAAAAGCCGGGAGTATTCTCTGGTATCAATACCTTTCAGTAGAGTTTCAATTATAAAGAATTAGAACAAATTAAAGGCTCTAGAAAGGAGTAAGAGTGAGTTTCTACTATCAGCCACTATAATATTCTGAGTTACAGGGTTTTACATCTTCCCAGGGTTACTATGTATCATAGGATAGCACATGAGATTTTAGCTGCATTCTCTTATCTCCCCCATCAATCTCTTGATAGTATGGTACAGGAGATAAAAGTTTGAGACGAAAAAGACATGGGTTTAAACCCTAGTTCTACTATTTAAAACCTATGCAAACTCAAAAAAATTGCAACTTCCTGGACTAAGTGGTAACTGCCTCACCCCACCCCTCCTCCTAAAAAAACCTGAAATATTACAAAAAACATGATATCAATAAAAGTAAAACACTAACCTCTGACAAATTTCTAATATACCCAATGCTCAAAAGGTATATACTCAGAACCATCATTTTGCTTCATAATTCATTACCCTTTTCCCATTCTCTATGTACTCTTTCATGACTGTTAGACTGACTTACGCCATCTGCACCTAATTCTCTTTATAAAATTCTTTTACATATTTTTTTAGATCATGACCTCTGATTTTGTCTCTCAAAAATCCTCATTAGATAAAAAATAGTCAATTAACTATATGAAAATAAAAAATATTTTCTAAGTTGTGAAAAAATAAAACCAAAGCAAATACCAAAACATGACCAAGAAGATTCTTACAAACAGCAATTAGACAATTTACTTTCAAATGACAACTTGAGCGAATTTCACAGGCCCTATATCCTTTAGAAGCACACCCGAAACAATAAATAATAGAAGCATAAAAGTTGCTTAAAGCTCAAATGAAAATCCAATCTCAGTTGTATGAAATTCTAGGACAGTCATTTTGACGATACCTGGATAAAAGTTAATCATTGGTGCTCCACATGGAAATTATCCCCAGAGTGCAATGAAAGAGCTTTAGAAATTAAGACTTCATGTAAATGGAGATAGGAGTTAGAGTAGTAGCATCTCAATCGCATAGGAAATCCTTAAGCAACTGAAGAATAAAATGACATGTATCAAAATTTATAAAACTGACTTTACTTCCTATTATATTTCAAGTCTCCTCCTGTTAGGGGGAGTTCATTTAGGACATCACCTGTTACTTGGCTATAGTAAATTTTGTTTCTCTGGTATTAGAATACAGAAGAGAAACTTAATTCTGTGACTCTACTCACTCTTCCCCTACCCCCCACACTCTATCAATCCTCCTAATTCCAAACACTGGAAATCTTTGATATTTTTCTCAGAAAATTCTTATTTTTTCTATGCTTTTGCTTTCTGTTTTACTTGTGAAATGAATGGGCATTTTTTTCTAAATATCTTATGCATAATTATAATAATATGAGTAAAATAACCAACGAAAAACCTCAACCTCTAATATAATTGTCAATACAGAGTTTTGGAAGCGGGCAATAGTGTCCACTTCATGTAGTTGTAGTGAGGATTATATGGTTTATTTAAATTAAAATGCTTAGATTATATTGTACCTTATATCCATGCAAAATTTTTCGATATTAGAATTTTTGTTTTTACACAAGCAAAAAACTTTATTTGTTAAAAGCTAAAACATTAAAGCTTTATTTTTTGGACTTGATTAAAATAATTTTGTATGCATGCCAAAATGTCATGGGCCTCTTTAAAAGACAAAGAGATCAACTGATGGGATTAGGGGACATTTCCGTACCTCAGAAGTTAGTTATCATGAAATAAGATGCAGTTGACTCTTCTATGTTTAGCTCCTATGTCTAGAGTTGGGATCAAATTGTGATGTACATTAAAGAATTATTTTATCTTTGTCATAAGTGATTCAGTTTTTCTCATCCAAGGGAAAATTGATCAGGATTCTTTTTTCACAATTCATATATATTCATCCCAAATATATTCTGGACGTTCCCTCATAATGTGAATATGGTGTTATCTTCAGTCTCAATATTTTTTTCAAGTTCAATTTTTATGAGGATCTTAATTGATAAATATTTACATTCTGTTGCCATGACACAAGGCAGTGACACAGTAAAAAGTTTAAGGCTTTTGTCTTCCCAGATCTTAAATGCATTTTCTATTATTTTGATTGTATTAGTTTTCTATGGCTCCTACAACAAACTATCAAAAAGTCTGCAGCTTAAAATAATACAAGTTTCTTATCTGTCAATTCTGTATGGCAAAATAATAATACCAGGCTTATGGGGGTGGTAATATCAAAATGATAGCTTTCTAGAGGCTGTAGGGGAGAGAATCTGATTCCCTCTTCATTCAGATTGCTGGCAGAGTTCAGTTTTTAGTGGTTGCAGAACTGAGATCCCTATTTTTTACTGGCCATCAGCGGGGGCTGTATCCAGTTTTTAGAGGCTTCTACATGTCTTAGTTAAAGGCCCCTTCCTCTAATCTTCAAAGCCAGCAACAGCTCATGGAGTTCCTTTCATGGTTCAAATCTTGCCAGCCTCTACATCCATATTATCACACTAACACACCCACCTGCTTCTTTCTTATACTTTTAAGGGCACACATGAATACATTGGTCCCATCCAAATAATCTAGGGTAATCTCCCTATTTTAAACTCTGTAAATGTAATTGCCTCTGTGTGTATTTTTTTTTTTTTTACCTTATGACATAGTCATAAGTTCCCTTGATTATAACACAGATATCTTTCACTTTCTAGAGCCAGGGTTTTGCTCTCTTGCCCAGGCTAGAGTCCAGTGGCGTGATTATAGCTCACTGCAAAACTTCAAACTCTTGGGCTCAAGTGATCCTCCCACCTCAGCCTCCTGAGTAGCTGGGACTAAAGGTGTGCACCACAACGTCTCGTTAATTTTTAAATTTTTTATGGAGACAGGGTCTCACTACCTTACCTACGCTGGTCTTGAACTCCAGGACTCAAGCAATCCTCCTGATTCAGCTTCCCAAAGTGCCAGGATTATAGTCATGAGCCACTGTGACTGGCCCTAATTTTAATTAATTTTAATTTAAAAAGCCTTATGTGACCAGTGGCTAGCATATTGGCTACTGTAACTCTTTTACTCACCTCACAGCAGAGCCTCAAGAGAGCACTTTACCACTTCTTAATCCTTCCTTCATAAACATGCCTGCAACTCAAGTTATGCTTTGCATTTCTGAGTTTAGAAATAGAACAATTCTAGTACTGCAAATAGCTTAATTTAATAGTTTATCTCTTGTAATGACCTGTGCAAGCAAAATAGAAAAAAAAATCTGCTTGACAGATCATTTTATCTTGTCTTCCACTTTTCTTTGGGTGAGAGACATGACTTGTGGTTAATACACAGTGTTCTATAATGCAACACCACGATGAAAATTAGCATTTGTTTTTCTCTGCAACTGTAAATTGCCTTTCTTTTCTTTTCCCTTTTGGCTTTATTATAGAATATTTCAAACATATAAAAATGTAAAGGGAATAGTATATTGAAACATCATGTTTCTATTATCCAACTTTAAAAATTATCTATTCATAGCTATTCTTATGTCTTCTTTATTCCCATTCATAGGATGGAACATACAATGTGTTTTAAGTGATTGCAATTATTAGTCTAATTGATGCGCAAATGGTCCCAATTTTGGTTAGTAGGAGACTATTCAATTGGCAGATGATTCTTTTTATTTTCTGTGTTTTATTCTACCAACTGCATACTTGGGTGGGTTTGTTTCATCTAACTTTTGGTTTTAGAGATTTTTTTTTTTTTTTTTTGAGACAGAGTCTCACTCTGTTGCCCAGTCTAGAGTGCAATGGCGTCAGTCTAGCTCACAGCAACCTCAAATTCCTGGGCTCAAGTGATCCTTCTGCCTCAGCCTCCCGAGTAGGGTGGGACTAAAGGCACGCACCACCGTGCCCGGCTAATTTTTTCTATATATTTTTAGTTGGCCAATTAATTTCTTTCTGTTTTTTGTAGACACAGGGTCTCATTCTTGCTCAGGCTGGTTTCGAACTCCTGAGCTCAAATGATCCACCCGACTCGGCCTCCCAGAGTGCTAGGATTACAGGTGTGAGCCACCACACCCAGCCGGTTTTAGAGATTTTTAATGTAAGTTTATTTTATAATGATGAAAAAATTCATATGGTTCTGAAGTGAAATACAAAAAGAATACATATTAAAAAATAATCCGTATCCCTGTCTCCTCTCTATTTTCCGTTTCCCCTATGGGTAACAATTTTTATATTACAAGGCTTATATTTCTATTAAAGTATACAAATAAATACACATATATATTAATTTCTCCCATTATTGGATAAAAATGTAGGTTAACATACACAGCTTTATTCTCCTTGCTTTACTTAAGAACATTTCCTGGCAATCATTTTATTGTAATACATACAGATATCTCTCCTTCCTTTTTCTATAGACAAATAGTTTTTCATTGTGCCTATGAGCTACTTTTTATTCAACAAGGTCCCTATTGACAGATAATTGGGTTTCTTTTTAGCTGTTTGCTATTACAAATAGTTCTTCAACTTACAGTGCTCATAAATCTTTGCACATTTTTGCTAGTATGAGACTCTTTCTTATATACCAGAACAAACAGAAGCACTCTAATGCTTAATTCTTCAAGAAAGTAATTCTTTCAGAAGGACATTGTTAAGAATCTAATTTTAGGCAGTATGTGGGAATATGATGACTCATTGGATTAAGATACACACACCCTACACACAGACACATACGCATACACATATGGAAGCAGGGATTGACTTGTGCAAATCACTTTTAACTCTTGATTTCTTCCCTAGGTTGTCAAGCCAGAAATTCATGCTAAAAAATAGGCAATATTGCTTTGACTGGGAAAGTTCCAGAACTATATTACTGGTATGTTACTGTATACACTGGCCATGCAGAGGGAAGGAAGCAATCCTTATTACTATTTCCACCTCCCTCTGCATCATCACCTAGAGAGAGAATGCAATCCTCCGTTTTTCAATTCCAGATACGGTGGGGCCACATTTGCTTGAGGATAGGACCACTGTATTTTGAAAGGCCTCATACGTGAAGGAAACTGCCTGCATCTTTCTCTGGTGTCCATTCACCTGTGCTAGGGACGTAAGCACAACCCGGCACACGGTATTTTTTTCAATATCTTTATCTATCTCTCTGTAGAATCTATCACTGGTTCCCTCTGTATATTGAAAAGCCAAGTCGTTCCTGCATAGAAGGAAGCCTCTCTCTTCTGCCACCTGGCAGCCTGTATGTAGCCTTGAGGGCAAATGTGATCTCTTTTACATTGTAACTTTCTGATTATACGTTCTCTCATGTTAGCAGATGTCACGAATTGCTCTTTTATCTGACTGAAGCCATTTAGGGCTGAAAAGCTTAAGAAAAATAATTGTTCCACATGGTCTTGTGTAACTTACCAAATTTGTCTGCATTGTATGGTTAGGTATCCAGGTCTATCTAGCAACGTATTATTACCTTACACCTTTAAGCCACTAGTCCTCATGTATTTTATCTTCCTCACAAATCTAAATAAGGTTACTATTCATGCTTCAGTACTAGAAATACTTACAAGAAGACCAGAGATCACAGGGAAATTTGATGTTTAATTATTCAAACAGGACCATCACTGCTTTTATTGTTTTCTGCAAAATGCCATGCAGAAAAAATTGGCTATTAGACATAGGAAATCCTCTCTTCCCATCGGTAAAGAACACATAATTGATGTATATTATGTGATTCAACTTCACAGTAAATTAGGCTGTCACTAATAAATATAAGGAGACATAAATTCATTTTGCAGAGGAAGGTTGAAGTGTCTGCTTGGCACTTGAGTTATAAATTAGCCCTCCTTTACCTCCAGCTATATAACATATTCTTTAAAATCTTATATTTCAGAATAGAAATATATCCTAGAGGATCAACTAATATTTTATAATGATTAATTTATAACTAACAAAAAATATTTCCAGGGCTGTGAAAATTAGTGACTTTATAATTCCTACTTCATTTAAAAATCTGAATACTAAAATTAAATGTAGTATATTTTATAATGGCAACCTGGAAAAACTGTGTCAGCATCAGGCATTAGTTGTGTGTTATGGGTAGCAAACTAAAGAAGAAGGATCATGTCCAGAATCCCTGACCTAGGCATGAAGATTTTACTCAGTTTATCTTTCCAAAATGGAGAAGAAATAGGCAGAGTAGCGTTAGACATACTATAAGATATGGACTTAAAAATCACAGAAATTCAGTAAAATACAATTTCCTCATCTACCAAATAAGGGAGAAAAATACTTTCCTCAAAAGTGTGAAATATTAAATCAAATGAGCTGATACATGTGGAAGTTCTTTATACAGTATTATCATGGAAGGAAGGTCTAGCAAATGTGGAGTTTTCCATTAATAAAATCATGTCTTCTAACTTTCTTGCAATCTTGGCTGGATGGCTTCTAATAGAAGGATAACAGAGAGACTTTGGGATGGAGAGTGAGGAAAATCTGGTTTAAAAAATAGTGATCAATACCTTTGGTTAATCACCTTGAACAATGCACCAGCTCAAGTGAGAAGCAGCCAGAAAATCTCCATGGCATCACCTTAATTGCTTTATTTACATACTTTCAAGTAATGGCAAAACATTCCTTTCTTATAACACACACAGGCAACTATAGTAGTGATCATTAATTGAGCACCTACTATGTTGCATCCATGTACCAATATTATCACTAAATGTGACCTTGCCTACTTTGCTCATTGTCCTTATAAGGGACTCTTTCTCTCCAATATCCCTTTAGGTAGTTAAATTTTATACCACATCGTAAATCTCTATTTTGCTCATCTCCTTAGTCGATGGGAAAAGCAGGATTAATTCACCCAAATACAGCCAGGCGATAACCTATACATGTAATCTATAACCCTTCTAAGGAACAAAATATGTTTTGCCCACCATATTCTCTCTTTTGTGAAATTGAGCTTAGAAAGAGCATTAAAATGAGGAAATTATTAGGAGAATTGAAGCTGAAAATTCACGATGAGAAATGGTGCTAGAGACCATGATAAATCATATTTAAATGTAACTTTTGAGTGATCAGAAATAAGTAGAAAAAATTGGTGTGCAAAAGACTTAGAATACATGATGAGGATGCTAATCAGCAAGTAAGTGAAAGTGACAGTCCATAATTATTATGACCTATCAGTCAACAGAATGATAGATTATTGTTAGGGACAGGTGCAGGATGGCACATCTAACCATTGGAAAAAAGGAGCAGGGCAAAAATGAAAAGAGGCCAATGAGAATTTAAAACTAAACCTGCAATAGCAGGAACTTGAGGTTATGGACATTTCCCAGCCAGGATCATGTGCAGAAACTAGGAACTCATGTCCAAAGGTAATCTTTTCCCCATTAGCATACCTTAGCATAGTAAAAATCATACCCATCAGTGCCATGGCAGTTTACAATTGTCATGGCAACCCCAGGAAGTTACCCTATAAGGATAAAACTGGGGAGTGCCCTTAGCTCTAAGAACTCTCCATCCTTTTCCCAAGAAAATAATGCACATACCACCTACCATTTAGCATATAATAAAGTGTAGACATAAAAGCAGAAGTGTGGTAAGACCCCAGCATCTTCTCCACTTGTGGAGATACACCCATTTCCCCTAAGGAAATGTACTTTTGTTTTCTATTCTATGCTGACAAGCCTGCAATAAAAGCTGCTTGTGTGAGTTGCTCATGTCTGTCATCTCTCTGTCCCATTAGCCCAGCTTGTGATTCTTCCAAGTCAGGAACCCAAGAACCAGGGCAACACCTCTCAGAAAATCAGCCCCGACATTATTAGTAAGGACTCTTTTATTTGCAAGTGATACAAACCTTATTTAAATTGGCTGATACAATGAAGAAGTCCATAGAGGAAGTCTAATTTAGATAGAGCTGAATCCAGGTAATAAAATGCTTATATCAAGAAACTTAATTGTATTTTTGCTTTCCTAAGTGTTGGCTTCCTTCTCCACCTGGATCTCAATGAGAACATCTAAATTGAGATTAGACAAACTGTCATTACCCAAGGAAAAACATGGTGATATTCCCAAAGAAAGACTGAATTCATTCTGGGCAGGCAAAAAAGCAGAGGTGACCTGCTGCCTCAAATCAGTTGTGGCTATTTTTTTATTTTTATTTTTTAAACCACTTTGTTTAGGTATGATTAACATACCAAAAACTATACATATTTGACGTAAACATCTTGATAAATAGATATCCATGGAACCATGGATGATGGCATCTCCAAAAATTTCCTTTCAGCTTGTTGATTTTTATTATTTTTGTCACAAGAATACTTAAAATAAGAACTATCCTTTTAGCATGTTTATAAATATACAATACAGTATTGCTAACTATAGGCACCATCTCATACAGTACTCCTCTTATAAAACCGAAACTTTGTACTCTGAATAATATCATCCCATTTTCCCTTCCGCCAGCACCTGACAACCACCATTCCACTCTCCGCTTCTATGAATTTGACTATTTTAGTTTCATCACATAAGTGGCTTCATGTAATATTTGTCCGTTTGAATCTGGCCTATTTTGCTTAGCATAATGTTCTCTAGGTTCATTCATCTTGCTGGAAATGGCAGGATTTTCTTCATTTTGAAATCAGGATCTTAAAGAGAGATATCTGCACTTCCATGCTTATTGCAGAATTATTTATAGTATCCAATACATGTCAGCAACCTGAATGCCCATCAATGGATGAATGGATAAAGAAAATGTGGTGTATATATATATATACACACACACACCCAGGGGGATATTATTCAGGCTTTAAGAAGAAAGCGTAGCTTTTTTAAAAAGGTTATAAAAACTATATTGCTGAATCAATGCGATGTTTTAAAAAAATTACTACCCAGACTTCTATTCAAGTGAACATATTTATATACTATTATTATTCAATTAATTTACAAATATTAATTGAATAAATATTATATGCCTAATTCTGATCAAAATTCTGAGAATACAGTGGTAAACACTAGGACAGAAATATAAATAATGAGCAAGTAAATAAGAAAGCTATTCAGAGAATTAAAATATGGTGGAGGGATAAAATGACTACGTGGTAGTATTTTTACAGGGAATATCTTTTCCGAGAATTTGGTACTGAAGCTGAAACTTGTCAAAAAGGAACAACTCAGTTTATTCCAGACAGATGGAAGAAGTAAGGCAGCACCAGTTTATTTTATTTAACTGTTCTATTTTATTTAACTGTTCTATAACATTAGACACCATACATAAAAAGGTGCTTCCACAATAGTCTGTATTCACCACATCATAACACTAACCAAATTTTCATATAATTACTTATTTAATATTTTTCTTCTCCTCAAGAAAAAATAAGCTCCCTATTGACAAAGATGTTGGTTTTTCTGTTCAATTGTGTATGCCCATGTCTAACTCTTGGTATGTATTCAGTAGATGTTTGTAGAATGAAAGGCTAAATGCAAAAGAATTGATAATATTGAAAACCAATTTCTCAAACTTTTCTTAAAACAAACAATTCAATTCTTTTATTCCAAAAGGAAAATACAATCAATGTTGTAAAGGATTGGCAATGACATCACTGCAAGTGTTTTAGAGTCATTCAAAAGTCTTGTGTTTGAGAAATCTTCCAGAGTTTGATTAAAAAAATCAATCTTCCTTCATTATAGAGCAATATTCCCGAGATATATATATAGAGAGAGAAAGAGACAGTAACCAAATCTTTCTGGACTCAGAATTGTGCTATTTAAAAAATGTGCCCTTCTGGTCTGTTTTCATCAGCACAATTTAGATAGCAAGTGCATAAATGTGTCAATGTAGAAGTCTAAGAATGGTGATGTTTCTGGCATTCACTTTTGCTTCCTGATTTAAATTTTGCTAATTTCAATTCTTACTCACTATTGCTATTTGAAATGATTAGAAACAACCATTGTGCAAGAATGAAAAGGGTTACACAATTCCATGAGGATTTTTCCTCTTTAAATAAGTATTAATCATTGTGAAAATTATATGGAAATAGGCTTAAAATACAGAAGGGGAAGAATTTACAGAGTTCAGTTACACGAAGGTGGAGATTGAAGGGAAACAGATCACTGAGGGAGATGCTTAAGCCTATGTCAGTGGCTTAGATGGAAGCCTAGGAAATAGCCTTCAGAATGATGCTAGAAGTGATCCAGGCTATTTTGGTTAGAGTTCATCTTTGGCTGAACACTAAATGGGGTGTGGGGAGGAACAATATTGGAGAATAAAGATTAAAAATGAGATTTGACCCATTTGTACTGTAATTAAGGGAAGAGAAGCTTTTAATTACAGGACTAATTAATTGACTAATAGTTAGGGTTGAGAAGAGAAGAAAGCATAACTGGGAGAATAGGAAAAATGTGTGTGTGCATGGGGTGGGAGGAGCATGAGCACATACTGACAAGAAATTCCCAAGAGATACAAAGAATGACAAGGAAACAACATCCTTTGCAGCTATATGTCTACATGGAAAGTTAAGAGAGAACGCTGAGATCTGTGGCAGGTTACTCATGACATGAGAACAGTGACTCTCTCAGTTGGGGGTAGTGTACCATGCTGCCATGTGGGGGGAGGGCTTAAGCAGCATGTCCTTTTTTCTATTTTTCATTTTTAATTATTATGGGTACAGATATAATAGTTGTATATTTTCATTGGGTACAGGTGATGTTTTGATACAATGTGAATGAATCAAATCACGGCAAATGAGGTATCCATCACTCAGTCATTTAACATTTCTTTGTGTAAGGAACATCCCAATTCCACTCTTTTATTTATTTTAAAGCATACCCTAACTTATTGTTTATTATAGTCACTATGTTGTGCTATCAAATGTGGTTCATTCTAACTATCTAACTATATTTTTGTACACATTCACCATCCCTACTTTATCCCTCCTTCCCCACTACCCTTCCCAGCCCCTGGTAACTGTCACTCTACTCTTTGTTTCCATGAGATCAACTGTTTTAAATATTTAGCTCCCACATATGAGTGAGAACATGCAAGACTTGGCTTTCTGTAGTTGGCTTATTTCACTTAACATAATGTTCTCCATTTCCATCCATGTTGTTGCAAACGGCAGGATTTCATTTTTTGTGTGT
Organism: Lepilemur ruficaudatus; assembly: GCA_963574885.1. NCBI lineage: Eukaryota > Metazoa > Chordata > Mammalia > Primates > Lepilemuridae > Lepilemur > Lepilemur ruficaudatus. The sequence continues at coordinate 18,981 of CAUYRT010012702.1, forward strand.
GTGGCTATATATAATAACATTCCATTGTGTATCTGTACCACAATTTCTTTATCCATTCATCCATTCAGGGACACTTAGGTTGATTCCATACCTTGGCTATTGTGAATAATGCTGCAATAAACACGAGAGTGGAGATATCTTTTCAATATGCAAGGAGCATGTTCTTGTATGTTAGGGAGATTGACCTTAACTACTGGCTGCAGTGGAAAGTTTCTTCTAATAAACACTCCATTGAGAAGCACATTATGGAAAAGCAAATGCCTATATGAGCCAGGCCTTTAAGAGAAAATTGTGGAAGTGAGTCCAGTGCATACAAAGTGTGAGTGGTGAAAAATATAGCAAATTGGAGAGAATAGGTCTGGAATAAAAGAGGAAGCAACAGTTGATCTCCATCTAATCCTCAGCTTGGTGGAATGTTGCTCAAACCTTTACTATATTCCTACCTTGAAGATTCAGTGAGATGATGCATGTAAAGTCCTGGCATGATATTAACATAGTAACTACAAAACTAATGCAAATTGCCATATTTATTATTTCACAGAGTTACAGTTGCATATTTTAAAATTATTAGTATTTATACTATGTTTACTCATCTCTGGACTATAGTTCCTTCTGATTCACAATGTCCAATATGTCATTAGCAAAGCAGCACTTCTGGCAGTTTTTACAGAAAAAGAATTAATTCTGTAGCATCAAGTCTATTACATTGTTTGGACTGACAGTGGTCTGTCAATTCATGTCTGAATGCAAAAACCTATATACGTATTCTGTGCTAGAATATTTGCAAATGTATAGAACACAGCATTTAATTTAACCAAAAAGCATACGATTGCATAATAGCAGTATGCCACTATGAATAAAGTACATTTAAGACTGGATTCCAAATCTCAGCCACAGTACTTGCTACTCAACCCAACACATATTTTTTCTTTTCTTTTTTTTTTTTTTGTTTGAGGATTTGCACTGTGAAAGACAGACACTTTAAGTATTTCAGGTGTCTTTCACCTTAGTAAGAGGAATTATAACAAGTAAACAAGTCACCGCAGCTTTACTCAGCTTTGTTTCTCACGAAGACTTTTGTCTTCAGCTGGGAGAAATTAGAAGGTAACTTAATGACCATACAAAAGAATAAGGATTTTAGAATCTCTCCATCCTCCTTAACACTGGTATCCTATTGGTAATTTTAAAACTTCCCATTTCCCTAGTAATCTCATTCTCATCATTTTTTCTGCCTTTAGACTACCAGGTCTTTGAAAATAAAAATGAAGCACAATTTATTCTTCTGGGTTTGCTGTTGGTGGTGGTGGTGGTGTTTCCCCCCACTAGGTAGAGAGTATTACCCTGGTGAAGAGTATTAATATTAGAGATTATAAATGGCTAAAGAGCTCAACATGATCAGAAATCCTTAATATTTTCCACCTCCATCTTCAAATGTATCGAGTCAGATGTTCTTTGTCCTTTCCTAGAAAATGAATTATAGTTGTTAGCTTTCTAGTGACAGAAGTCCCACAAGTGTTATAACTGTTTTATTTTCAACTACTAAAATAAGGCTTTTACTCTCTCAGCCAATTTAAAGCTTTTCCCCACTTTACCAGCTCACATTTGACCAGCAGTAAGGAATGTGAGATGATCTGTTCTTTCTCTCCATTTTCCAACTCTCTTTTGCTCTGCTATGTCTTCCAATTTGGGGACAGGAAAAGAGGACAGTGACTGTTAAAAATGTATTTAAGTAGCATTTTTTTTTTTTACATTAGAAAGTGCTAATTATACGTCTTTCTTGGCTGTCAAACAGCCTCTGTCCTGCCAAGTGAGTCACTTTGAGGCATTCCTCTGGGACCTTCCTCACTGCATCATTTTCTGATGTAGGCAATGGAAATTCCAACACGTTTTTACAACTTCTCCTTGGCTATTGACTCCCAGCTGAACACAGAGAGAGGCCATCTTATGGGGGTGCTCTTCAGATGCTTCAAAATTAGCTACGTTTTTGCAATGGCCACTTGGTTAATGGGAGCACTTATGCACCCTGGCCCTACCAATCAGTGCAAGGGTGGCTTGGTCCCACTGTTTATGGCCTTCTTCCAACACCTGCCATCAGAAGAGCTCCAGAATCCTCCCATCCTACCTCTCCAGGGTAGAGACAGGCACAAACCAGCAAATTCACATTCACACTAAGCTCTACCAAGAATGACTTCAATGTATGTTCAGGGAACAACACTGCAGTGCCTTTGAGTTTGTAATTCAGAAAACTTTCATCATTCTAGTAAGAAGCCTGTGTCTCCTCTTCTGAAAAACTTTCCTTCAATCTCTAAGAAGTTATTTTGCCACCCTTCTCCCTGCCTAGGGGATGGAGAGTTTATTAATTTTCTGCTTCACAGAGAAAGGAGGGAAATTCCATAGTGCTTTTAACTCCTATGAATTCACTTCAAAGAAATTTCACCTTCAATGAATTTCGACCCTTTCTCCTGGGCTGTTAAGGTAAAAATTACCAGCCCAATATAGCCATGTCTTAACAAATCCTGAAAAGATGTGTGTTTTACTTCTCTTTAGAATATGTGGAAACTTATTACCTACTTGTTTCAGAGTTGAGATCTCAAATAAAATCCCTAGAAAACAGCAATCATCTTATATCACATGCTGTCACAGCTGTTTAATATTTTCCTGAATTTCACAATGTCTTGTAAAGATGTAATTCTTCCTTATAAAGTCAGTGTGGCTTGGTACTTTGGGCATTGCAACAATACATTGGGCTTAACATTTATGAGGATGGTTTTACTGACAAGACAAGTAAGGAAATGCCTAGAAACTAGGATTTTTTGGGGGAAGAGGGAGGACAGACAGATATCAGAAAGAGAGTACTTCAGGCTAAGTTCCCAAAAGCAGACAGTGAAAAAAGCGTTACATTAATAAGATAGCAGGGGACATTAAGGCAGTGAAATAGATGCCAAGCAAGATAAACAATGCTCCTAAGAAGGCAGCTCCAGCCTGATCCCTTGGGGACCAGTGGGGCACTAGAATGCAAGTTAGCACTGTGTTATCCCATCCAAACATTATATTACCAGACTTGTCAGCTTCTGGTTAAGTCTAAGCAGAGATGGATAAAACTCCTAAGCATTTCTAGCTTTCTGTGCCCTAAGGATTTTAGGGGATCTGGTCAAAGCACTAGTAGTGTCCTACTGCTTGGAATACTGCACTGAATGGAAAAATACAAGAAAATTCATTTTCTGTTCTACTTATTAATTTGTGTTGAATATGGATATGGAAGGAATAAAATAGAAAAGAAACACGATATAAGAATGAAAGTATAATACGGTACTATATTATAATATTGGCAACTGTAAGCACTTTTCATGGAAGTTTCTGTCAGTTAGTGCCAAACAGGGACAATTACCTATCTACCATGGTGAAAGAACATTCTCACATGTCCCCATGGATTCTGAAACCCCCAAATCTACATTACTCAAAACCCTAATCAGCTGTAGCTAATAGAAAGAGAATCTTAGTACTAACATCACACTAAATAAATTGTGGATGATTTACAATTTGTGGCTTTGAAGGGGCAAAGAACTAGGAGAGATCATAGAACGTTGATGAAACAAGAAAATTTTTCATAGTAAGCCATGAAAGATGTAGAGAAAAAGTTGAGGAGAATAAGCCAAATGGAGAAACCAACCTGAATAAAGCCAGGAAAATAAGAAGAGCAAGTAATTGTTGGTAAGGTGATGGGAAGGAGGAGAAAAAAAAAACTGGAAACATAGGCCAGAATACTTTATTAATTTTAAAAGTGTAAATTCATTTCAGAGGCAAACTAGAGGTTACTGACCAAGCAAAGAATAAGAGATCATGGCATGTATTTGACTTAGGCGGTATACTCAATTTTCAATAAAATATCTAGCCATGACTATTTTTTATCAAAGTTAGTATATTAATACTATACATGTAAGTAATATCCATTTTATGTCTAATTTTGTCATATAAAGTAGTGACTTAGCCATCCAGTGCATAGTATCTGATGACTAAAACTGATATGGAAATGTCTTTGATGAGAAGAGAGAATATCATGTATTAAGAATATATTAAGTAGGTCAATTTGGTAAAAAATAAATTATAAAATTAAGAAAGACACTAACAGAGCTATGAAATCAAACTTACATGCTACAACAGTAAATATTCAAGTTCAGAATACCCCTCAAAGAAAAATGAGCAAAAGAATATGGTAAAGTGTAAAGATCACTAAGTTAAGATTTACTAATTTGGGCTCTGCAATTAACTAGCTGTGATCACTTCTTGGTCCTTCAATTTCCTTTTGTGCAAAATGAGTATGTAGAATGAATTAATCCTGTAGGTTCTTTCTGGCTCTATCATTCTACATGAAGGGAAGACTTTTACATGATGTAAAGATCAATTGTAAGGAGTCTATTTCTTGTAACATCCAGACTAATTAGAGGTGATTCAAAGACATATGACTTATTAATGATCATAAGTCTGGAAACCATGCAGTCTTTTTTTTCTTTTTCATCTCTTTGAAAAGTGTTTAATTCTCTTCTTGGATACTCATATGAGAATAATTTATATTAAGACATCGGAGTCATAGTTAATAAACCTAATGAAGTATAACCAGGCTCCAGATTTCAGTTTTGATGTGGATAATTGATTTTATGAAAAGTTTAAGCATACGAATGACAAATGTTTAGAAGTCACTCCTTGATCCCATTTTGTATGTCTGCAATGTTTGCAATTTGAAAGCACTTGATGGTGATTTTGCCTATTTATTTTTAACGCAGATGCCTAATAACTTTCCCATCTTTTATCCTAAATACAACATCACTGATTTTCCCAAGACAACAGGCAAAAATGATTGATAGCATTTCATATTTCTAGAAGAAGCACAGAGGTTGCTTCACAGTTTCTCTCATAATTAACTGAGACTCCAACAAGAACATACGTTTGTGTGGCATTACAATGGGCAAGTGTTAAGGAAAATGGATTCATTTCCATTTGTAGGCAATGGTGAATGAATGAAACCAGAATCTGCCCTACAATGTCAAGCAAAAGAAGATTAAAAAGTGAATCTATTTCAAATTCAGTCTGTTTGGCAACCTTTAATTCATGATTAACTGGTGTTTCACAGTACATTAATTACATGGTACTAACCATGCAATTATAGGTAAATTTATTTATTTTTTTATCCTTCAGCATTCTAAGCAAGTGGAGCTCACCATACATGTTAATTACTTTTGGATCCACTAAATGTAATTTCCATATAAAAGATAGGAACCTGTAATTACTAAGTTTGACAAGTATGTATTTAACAAGTATGTATTTTTCAGACTGAAGAAGCAAGGTACAGTGCAGATAGCAGTATTTTAAAGTCACATCTGTGTTTAAATCTTTGACTCCTATTTTACCACAGTATTACAGATTTTCTTCTCATCAGTAAGAGTAGAGTTGTTGTATTTATTAAACATGACAGTCTATTAATTTATCCTCCAGCCTATATAACATGGGAATAAACACTGAATGGTTTTCACCGGTCTCAGAACACATCACTCTGCTTTGTACTTTCACTATTCTATTCTTCTGCCTGATACAATGTTTGACCAAAAAACCACATGGCTCACAAAGCTTAAAGTATTTTTACTCTCTGGCCTTCACAGAAAAGCTTTGCCAACCTTCGATATAACTTTAGATAAAGTTATATCCTCTATGCTGCCTTTCCTGACCAACAACATGCTTGTTTCTGTATTCCTTGTGTTGTAAGTTAACTGCATGCTAACATGAGCACCTAGAAGTGGAGACTGCATTATAGTCTTCCTTTATCCCCCTCCCCCCGCTTAATATAATATCTGACACTCCAATATTTTTGTTTCAATTTAAAAATAAATTATTGAACATAGAATCTCCTAAAATAAATACAGTCATCTCTCCCTACTGGTGAGCTCCTCATCCATGGATTCAATCAACAATGAATTAAAAATGTATTATAGTCAAGCCTAGGATGGTAACTTCTATACTGAACATACACAGACTTTTTTCTTGCCATTATTCCCTAAACACTACAGTATAGCAATTACTTATATAACATTTGCATTGTATTAGGTATTATAAGTAATCTAAAGGTTAATTAATGTGTACTGGATGATGTGTGTAGGTTATATGTAAATACTATGCCATTTTACATAAGGAACTTGGGCATCCTTGGATTTTGGTATCCCTGGGTAGAACCAATTTGTCATGGATACCAAGGGATGGTATGCAAATAGAATGCCATTATAGGTAAAATAAAAATTAATTTTTATGGGAAAATATGAACATACATAGCCATGATTCAATTTTGAAAAAGTTTGGGAAGCTATTGTATGCTATTCTGTTTCTCAGAATAAGGGGGCAGCCTCTCTCTGATCATGGGAGAAAGGATCCAACAAGTTTCAATATTGATTCCTTCTGTGGGCTTGATGTCCTCCGTGACCTATTCCAGGTTTGTTATACAGTTGTATGTGTGTATGTGTGTGGTTGTTTATGGCATCTACAGTACAGGATAGCATTTATTTAGTTGGACTAAAATCTGATTCAGAGACGATATTTTACGGACTAGAATCCTTCCCATTCCATGCTTTCTGGTCTCTTAGCTTAATCTGCCCTGCATACAAAATGCCAGTCTTCATAATATGACTGATGATTAACTCTCTGTTATTATTCTGAATATATACCATATGTATTTAAATTGTTCTAATCTACAGTATTTTTGTTTTTGAGAAGAAAATATGTGATATTAAATGTAGGGTTATAAAGCTCAAATTATTTAATTTTTTCTCATGTGAAACAATTTCTATTTTCCCCATTATAAAAAAGAGTATCTTGCCTATTGTTAATTACAAATGCTAAATTATCATGTTGGGTGGAAGATAGATAAAAAATATCACCTTGCTTAATTACTAGCTGCATGGTTATTAGTGTATTTCTCTCCACTAACCAGCATGGTCTGTATAAGAGATGTTCTCAAACCAATTTAACAGTCAGCTTTTGATTCTGTCAGCTTTTACTTCCTTGATTGGGTAATACCAGGGTCAGAAAAATTTTGGAGACACTGAGAGTTTCCTTTAGCTTTAATTTTACTTTTATCTGTAAAATCTGTAAGGGTATTGTGGCTTTTCTCTTTATCTAGGCCTTAAAAACAGTGGCCAGCACTGTGTTTTATCTTTTAAGGATTTACAAACTTATTTCAAGCCTGCCCTTTTATATATGTGGACAAATTAGGCCACCATAATTGTCATTTTTTTCCCATTCCTGAATATCTGCTATAAAAAGTTTATATCTATGAGAGGTTAACATCACAGTTATCCAGGCTGCTATGGTCTGTGTGCCTTCCCAATGTAAAATGTTGCTCTCCCAAGATTCCAGGAACATCATCTTAATGCCATATTGTATTAATGCCTTAGGACACAGATTACAGCAGAAGTGAATCATGGATGTCCAAATTTAATTGCTATAAATATAGAGATTATGATAGAGAGCAACTATTACATATGCACAGAGGTATAACAATCAGAACAGAGACTCTGTGCGGTTCTTAAGGTCTTGAACAGCCACGATCCTTATGTCACTGTTTAACTATATTAGCTCCTATTTATAATACAATGCCATTTCGTAGGTGCTACCTGGCCTATTCCCAAGAGTTATGAACTGGTATTAATAAAATATGGATGTATAGTTATGTAATTAAAAACTTTTAAGAAAGAGAGAAGGTTGTTATATCACTGATAATGATAATTTGTGTATTTATTTCTTTACTGACTTATTTTGGCTGCCAAGTATTCATTCTCATTTTTTATTACAGCAAAAGCACTTTCCAGTCCTGTTTGAGGAACTACCTCTCCATCACTGCTCTACCACACTTTGTGGTTTTTGTCTATCTATCAAAGCATCCTATTTTCTGCTAGTCAAGGGGAGGGCAGATGGTCCAAGCCAGTTTGATTGTGCTCTTTCTCTTTCTCTTGAGTTTGGAAACTTGAATGTGAAGTTTAGCAACTAATGTTTTTGTTTTAAATACCCAACAGCTGACTTATCTCCTTAAGATGGATAAGCCCTGGAGACCTAATGTACAGCATGGTGAATATAGTTAACAATAATGTATTTGATATTTGATATTTGCTAATAGAGTAGATCTATAGAAATGCTACTGATTTGTATACATTGATTTTGTAACCTAACACTTTGTTGAATTTATTTATCAATTCTAGGTGCCTTTTGGTGGAGTCTTTAGGGTTTTCTAGATACAAGATTAGATCATTGGCAAACATGGATAGTTTGACCTCCTCTTTCTCTATTTGGCTGCTCTTTATTTCTTTCTCTTGTCTGATTGCTCCGGTTAGAACTTCTAGCACAACGTCGAATACAAGTGATGACAGTGAGCACACTTGTCTTGTTCCAGTTCTTAGGGGGAATGCTTTCAGCTTTTCCTCATTGAGTATGATGATGTCTGTGGGCTTCTCACGCATGGCTTTTTATTGTTTTGAGATATGTTCCTTCTATGCCTAATATTTTGAGGATTTTTATAATGAAGTGGTAGTGGATTTTATCAAAAGCTTTTTCTGCAGCTATGGAGATAATCATATAGTCTTTTTACTTCTGTTTATATGGTGAATCACATTTATTGATTTCCATGTATTGGACCATCCTTTCATCCCTGGGACCACTTGATCATAGTGGATTATCTTTTTGATGTACTGTTGAATTCAGCTTCCTAATAGTTTGTTGAGGATTGTTGCATCTATGTTCATAAGAGATACTGGTCTATAGTTTTCTTTTTTTCTTTTTTCCCCTCACTTTGGTATCAAGGTGATACTGGCTTTGTAAAATGAGTTAGAGAGGGTTCCTTCCTTCTCGATATATAGAAAAGACTCAAGTAATCTCAATCAGAAATGTAAAAGGGGACATTACAACTGATACCACAGAAATACAAAGTATCCTACATGACCTTTATGAAAACTGCTGTGCACATAAGCAGGAAAACTTTGAGGAAATGGATAAATTTTTGGAAACATACAGCTTCCCAAACATGAATGAGGAAGAAATAGAAATCTTAAACAGAACAATAAGAGTAGCAGAATTGAAAAAGGATTATAAGTATTTTAACTGAAAAAACTCTGGGCCAGACAGATTCACAACCTAATTCTACCAGACCTACAAAGTTGTTTTGGGCCGGCAGAGAGAGGGCATTGGGATTAATTGTAAATGGATATGAGTGATCTTTTGAGGGTGATGAAAATATTCTAAAACTGGATACCATGATGATTGCATAGTTAGTAAATTTAGTAAAAAGCATTGCATTGTACACATATAGTGAGTTTTATGGTATGTAAAGTATTCCTAAATAAAGTATAAAAAATTTTAAATATGCTTGAGTAGTAAAACTAACAAGTTTTTTCATAAATTAGAGTCTAGTTTTTTATATATCCAGATGTTGTCACAAAGGATAAAAAACAGTATTATAGAAGGGTATGTAGTACTTCTGGTAGTTAAGTGATTGACACATTTTGACAATTAAGTTAAAATACATACTTATAGAAATTACATATAACCCTCAACTTTTCATGCTAAAATCAAGAGAGTAGAAATTTTTAAAGAGTACTCTAAACTTCATTTAGGATATTCTTCAAGATATATATGGATATATGAGATGTCCATCAATAATGTCTTCATTTACATTGTTTTTCCCCTCACAAATTAGGGGTACTGGGTTTCCTTACCGGAGAGAACCAATCTGATATGAAGTGCCTGCTGCCTGCTTTTTTCCCCCTAGGAATACATACTTAAAATTTCAATTAAATTAATAATGTTAAATTAAAATGCTTACTTTGGTTAATCTGGGTTTGTCAACATCAGCAGTATTTTGGCATATTTTGACCTTAATAATTCTTTGTTGTGAGGGCTGTCCTATGGAGTACAGGGTGTTGAGTGGCATCTCTAGTCTCTGCCTGTTAGGTAATTAGAGAGATGTATCCAGAAAGATACTCTTAATTTTTTTAAAAAATTGAAAAGCTAGTGTATATATTGTTTGCAGGTGTGAGTAATTCATAGCGCTTTTAGTATGGGGTTTATATTTCAGAGTTAAGGAGAGGAATGAGATACATAAGCAGTAAAAGGGAAGCTTTAGCTGTATCAGTAAGATTATAGCAGAGAATAAAAAAGAGATATAAAACAAATAATAACATAGAGTACCAGTGTTTGCAACCCAGGTGGTACAGAGATTGTTTTGATAAAATTATTCTCAGTAATTTTCCATGCATTTAAAAGAAACTACATATTTGGTAGAGAGAGAGAGAGAAAGAGAAATTAATAAACTAAGCTTCATAGTCACAAGGCTCTGGGAGGTTTGGGGAGTATTTCTATTCTCAATCTTTGTTTACAGAATCAGGAAAAGAAACAGACATAAAATAAAGCTACATTCCTAGGACATTGTATGACAATGTTGCTATTTCACTGCTCTCATCAGCATGGCTTAGCTTCTAAATAATAGTAATCATTCACAACAAAATTAAAATGGAGGAAAGCTTATAAATGAATGCTTAAACCATGACCCATTTTGAAACTCTGGGCACTACCTCTAATTGTTCTTACTGTTGACACAGAATTACATGATAGTCAAAGTTCAAGTAAAGAAATACACAAAATAATTTATAATTATTATCAATGTACAAATATTATAAATTATGATACATTAATATTATAAATATATACTGTTATAATTATAAATATATTAAATTTAATAATATACTTAGTAGAATAATTTATAATTATAATTATCATCTGTATAATTATATCTAAATACATTACACAATATATTTAATTATTATAATTGTTAATAAATGATAACAAATTTTTAATTTCTTGGAAAATACAGAAAACTCCTAGCAGATATTATAATGATCCATTCTAGTCATTATTAGGTAAGTTGGGGTTATAGAAGTTGAGAAAAATACGTATGTCAAGTCATGTCCCCTCAAACAAAAATAACTCCATATGGTAAAATACTGATAAAAGTAGTTCTACTGAAAGTTAGTCCTGTTCCCAGAAATTAGCACAATAAAGAGTTTATATTAGAATTGAGATAATAGAATCACAAAACTTTCCCTTTTTAATTTTACAGTTGAAAGACCCCTAAGAGTTTGTTTAGCTCTTATTTTGTAAATGTGGAAAATGAGATTCAGAAAGTTCAGATGATTTCCTTCCCCAAGGTCATCTGGCAAATTAGTAGGAGAACTGGGTCTGGAACTCATATCTTCACCTTCCTACACTCTTCACACTGCCAAAGTGAATCCTTGTTATAGTATGTTTTATTTTCCAAAACAGAGTATTTTACAATTCAATACAGTGGCTTACTTGATAACTACATGAGTAATGCACATTTCAGAACACAATATGAATATTAATGTAATTATTAGGAGAAAAGGCTTTTATCAATGGTTAAGCTTTATTTTTCCACATTTGTTGCATAATCCCAGTTCTTTAAGAGAAACAAATAAGCCTCAGTCACTAACTTGTAACCAGTGTAAACTCCACAACTATTTCTATGACAGCCTGAAGGCCAAAAGACTAGACTATCTCTACATTAGTTAATTATCTGCAACTCCACGATGTCAAGCATTGGAAAGGATCAGCTAACCTATCTCCTCAGAACACACCCACTCTGCTTTAATGTTCACAACATCTATTGTCAACAAAGGAAAATAGAGGGAGAAAGTACTCAATTTGTATACTTCCATTCTAAGGCTCTTAAGGCACATACTAGAATAAATAGGCTGTTTGTTCTCTGAACTGATGGCATTTTCTTGTTTGCTTTTATCTGGTGTTTCATTTAGCTTAACAATCTAACTTTCTTTTTTATCTCTGTCTTTGAGTTAGTGGAATGAAGTTTGCTAAGGACAAGAAGTTTGCTAGTACTGTCTTGATACAATGACATAAATTGTTTCAGCACATGGTGATTTGACTAAACAATTTGCTTACATTCTCCTCTCAAGATCCATGCATATATTCCCATTGTTACTATAAAAGGTTGTGATTTGTTTTCATTTGTGTCTTGACTTAATGGATCAGGGGAAAAACACTAAATTTCGAGCAAGACTGCCTTGGATGTATATCCTAAATCAAGATAACTTACCTCTCTGGGCCTAAATTTGTCATTAAAATAAAGATTATAAAACCAATTATATCAGTTAGAATTATTTTAGCTGATGGTGACAGAAACCTAAAAAGCAACAGATGCTTAAACAAGATTAAAGATTATACTTTCTCTCAAATAAAACTCTGAGCAAGCAGATGAGGATTGACGTGGTGGTTAATATATCAAAAAAACAGAGCCCTTCTATCTTCCTGTCCCACAGATTGTGGCTTCTACCTCATAATTAAAGAAAGCAGAATTTTGATGTAAAGGTAAGAAAAAAGAAAGGAACAAGCATAGAGTGGTAATGGGTACACAGATGCTGATTCAAAACAAAAAACAGGATATATGACACAAAAACTTATGTCTCATTGGCCAAAATTAGTTACATGGCTATACCTAGCTGCACAGGAGGCTAGAAAACATGGTGTCCATTCTGGATGGACTTATGCCCAACCAAAGAGTCAGGATTCTGTCATCTTAGAAAAAAGAAGAATACATTGGGAGACAACTAGCATCTCTACCACATCTACCTTAAAAAATATTGCTAGATTTCCACAAATATCTGGATTACATGCTCAGGCCCCCTTGCATTTAGATGTTACCATTTGATTATCTTCTCCCCTAGGTCTCTAAGATTATGAGTATTCTCTCTCTAGGTGCACACTGCACTCTCTCTCCAAAGGTGCATTGTGCACCTTTCCTTTGAGCTTCCTAAAACCTTCAGGCATCTACCTCTCTATGCAACTGAGGACAATAATTTAGGGAATTTCAAAGCTAGACCTGGGATTTATTTAAACAACAACAACAACAATAATTTAGGTATTAAAGTGAGGGAAAGAGAAGGAACTGAATCCCTGCAAGACAATGTGAAGTGAAAATACCCACTGATCTGATTCACTTATCCAGGCCTAGTATGTTAGAGAGAGAGAGATAATTCTGTATTTTTCCCATGTATTACAGCAGTTAAACCTCATTTTGAGTAATATATTTACCTCACAGGAATTTTTCTAGGATCAAATGATGTAATGTCGATAAAGTACTGATAGTGCCTGCCCATGGCAAACAAACATATATCCACATATATAACCATTACATAGATATACCAGCTAAAAATATGTATATAAGTATTATATGTGTATATATATATGTATGTATATATATAACTGTGTGAATAACTATACAAATATAACCAACTATCTCTTTGAATTGTCATCAGGGTCTCCCAAAGTGAATTTTACATCATCTATCACATGTAAAGCACAAATGATAACATGCCAAATATACCTCCCAAATTTTGTGAAAACCTGTACACTATTGTTGCCCTGATCAACAAACCCAAAATATTACTCTTTTAGATATAAACAAAGATGGTATATGGACCACAACTACCTTAACTATGCATGCACAGATCCCTTCCCTTATGAAGACTCCAATAAGGACATAAGATAAGGCCAACACAATAATGAAATGTATTATTGTCATCATGTGGAGTTTAACTTCATTGTAAAACTGATGCACCACTTCCCTCTAACCACAAAATTAATTTTAATATATTTCAAGTCTGCTGCAAAAGGTTATCCAAACCATATTCATCCAGTGTCCGAGGCAAAGAAGTGAAATAAAGAAAGAAAAAGATAAGTGTCCTGATAACACAGTACATGTGACTCAGGACAACATCCACAGGTCTTACAATGTGCTCCAATGTCTAGAGTTCTAACAATGGGTGTGTGTTGGTTCTTTGTGAGGCATGTTGCCTTGAACTCCAATTTTCCTCCTTTCAGCCCAAGAAAACTGTCACTGCTTCTTGCTTGGGCTCTATGTTCAATACCACAGATCAGCAATTGCTCAGAGGGATACACCAGGTAAAGGTAGGGTCAGTTCAAATGTTTCCATTCTTTCAGGTATTCTGGCCCCACAAGTCCTGATTTCCTTGGTTGCTTTCTAATGGTCTCAAATATGCTTTCTGTATTTTATAAATATTTTTGATGAGTAGAAGAGTCCAATGTCATATACTATGTCATAACAGAAAGAAATATAAGTGAGTCTGGGGTGGTATAATAGTCTTCAAGATGAATCTCAACAATCTCCATTGACTGATATTCTCATCCCTGTATAGTCCCTTCCCATAATAGAGTTGGTGTGTTAGAATAATAGAATAAAACAGAAATGATGACATATCACTTCCAAGGCTATCTTATAAAGACATGGTAACTTCTGTCTCATGCTTGAATCTCTTGTTCTAGAGAAAACCAATGCCATGCCATGAGGACAGGCAGCCCTGTGAAAAAGCAAGTAGTGAAAAACTGAGTCCCTCAACCAAGAGTCAGTGAGAAACTGAGGCCCCTGGTCCACTGTCACATGAGCAAGTCATTGGGAAAATGGATGCTCCAGCTCCAGTCAAGCTTATGGGTGATGCAGCCTGAGCTGACAGCATGACTACAAGCCCATGAAAGACCTAAAACCAGATGTATTCAGTTAAGCTGCTTCTGCATTCCTGACCCTCAAAATCTGTGTAAGATAACAAATGTGTACATGTGTGTTTATTTTTTAATTGTGGTAAAATACATGTAACATATAATTTACTGCTATATTAATCATTTTTAAATATACAGTTCAGCAGAGGTAAGTATATTCACATTGCTGTGAAATCAATCTCCAAAACTTTTCCATATTGCAAAACGGAAACTTTACACCGATTAAACAACATCTCCTATTTCCCCCTCCTGTGGAAACCACCATGCTATAATACTTTCTATTTCTATGAGTTTTACTACTGTAGATATCTCACATAAGTGGAATCATAAAGTACTTTTGTTTTATGACTGGCTCATTTTACTTAGCATAAAGTCCTCAAGGTTCTCCATATTATAATATATGTCAGAATTTACTTACTTTTGAAGGCTGAGTAATAATTTATTGTATGTGTACATTATCTTTTTATTTATCCATCTTCCCATGAACATTTAGGTTGCTTTCATTTTTTTATTATTGTGAATAATATTGCTATAAACATCAGTATATGACATTTTTTGAGATCCTGCTTTCAATCTTTTGGGTATATACTCAAAAGTGAAATTGTTAGTTTATATGATAGTTCTATTATTAAGTTTTTTGAGGAATTTTCATACTGTTTTCCATAAAAGGTGCCACATTTTACATTCCCACCAATAGTGCACAAGGATTAAACTTTTCCACATCCTCAACTACACTTGTTATATCCTGGTTTTTTGAGAGTACCCATCTTGCTAGGTATAAGGTGATAGCTCTTGGTTGTGATTTGCTTTTATCTAATGATTTGTGATGTTAAGCATCTTTTCAAATGCTTGTTGGCTGTTTGTATTTTTTCCTTGGAGAAATGTCTATTTCAAGTCCTTTGCCCATTTTTAAATCAGGTTGTTATTACTGCTGTTGTAGAGGTGCAGGGTTTTTGTTTAATATAATCTGGATAGAAATCAGATATATGATTTGAAAATATTTTCTCCCATTTCATAAGAGGACTTTCAAATCTCTTCATTGTTTCCTTTGATGTACAAAAGTTTCCAATTTTGATGTAGTCCAGTTTATATGTTTTCACTTTTGTTGCATATGAGTATTCTTTTAAGGCACTAAATTTTGGGAAAAATAGTTACACAGGAATAGCATTTTATTTATTTATTTTCTTTCTATTTTTTCAAAGACAGTATCTCACTCTGTTTCTCAGGCAGGCCTTGAACTCTTGGGCTCAAGCAATACTCGTGGCTCAGCTTCGCAAGTAACTAGGATTACAGGCACATGCCACTGCACCTGGCAACAGGAGGCTTTTAATTTCTTTTTAAAAATATTTTTTTGAATGCTTCATAATAATCACCTTAAAATTATTGTTAAAATATACTTAAAATTATACCAAACATTTATTGTAGGTTACATCTTATAAAACCAGATCTTAGAAAGGAGAAATGAGTTAAATAGTTGACAATTTAGATAGAAAGTAATAATGGAAAGAGGAGAAAATCTAGAAAATGTGAGAGTTAAAAAAAAATGTATAAAAGAGCATATGAATATATAGGACAAGATGGGAAAACGACACCATAGCTGTAATTAGAGACCTTGAAAAAGAGTAATGAGAGAACAAGGAAAAGCATTATTTGAAGAGACAATAGGTGGTAATTTTCCAAACCTAAGAAAAGATGTCATGCCATATGTTCAAGAAATTCTATAAAACCCAAGCAGTTTAAATGCAATGAAATGCCACACACAGATAAAAATGAATGAAAAAAATTAACAACCAGTCAATTGATTTACAAAAAATGACCTCTGCAATGTATTGAGGGAAAGGATAATCATTTCAACATATGGTGTTGAATCAAATGGATATCAATGCACAAAAAACATGAACCTTATTCTCTACCTTGAACTACACAGAAATCAATTCCTGATGGATAATAACCTAAAAATGAAAAGCAAAGCAATAAACCTTCTGATAATTACATAAAACATCTTCATAACCTCAGTTTACCAAAGATTTCTTAGAATGCAAAAAGCACTAACCATTAAAAAATAATTTATGTTCATCAAAAGACACCATTAATGGAGTGAAAATACAGGCCAGATGGTAGGAGATCTCTGCAATACACATACCATACAGATAACTTGTATTGCATACATACAATGCATATATCATACTGTATTATGCATATATATAATCTCCTAGTTTGGTTTTATATAATTGAGATATAGACAGATGTTAATAGATAGATATAGATTTAGATTTAAGTATAGATACATATCTCAATTTAAGAACTACAGAACTACAACCCAATCTAAGAAAAAATCTTGAGCAGGCACTTCACAAAAGATTATGCAAATGATCAATAAGTATATGAAAGATAGTCAACTTCAGTATTCAACAGGGATACACAAATTAAAACTACAATGGCATTCAAAGGAGGTGACACAAGACCGGAAGAATGGGCTCCACATGTACTCGCCATCAAATTGGTATTGACTGATTAACACTATGGTGCTCAAATGGTGGTGGTGTCCACCAGGGATTTGGGGGGTTGGGGGGGTAGACCCACATCTGAGGGATGCGGTGAGCATTGTGGAGGGGAGGGGCATGCTTAAAATGTAGTTGGGGATGGGAATTAGGGGTCTCAATAGGGGGAAGAAAATCTGCTAAAACTGAATGTGAACAGGTGTACAACTTGGTAAATTTACTAATAACCATTTAATTGTACACTTAAAATGGAGTAATGGCATGTTATGTAAATTATACTTCAATAAAATGATAAAAAAAAAAACTACAATGGCGTATATACACCAGAATGCCCAAAAAGAAATAATAGTAATAAAAATATAAAAACCTTACAATACAAATGTTGGTAGGGATGTGGAACAACTAAAACTCTCATATTCTGTCATGGGAGTATAAATGGGTAACTACATTTTGGAGAACTCTTTAGCAGTGTCCACTAAAGCTGAACCCATGTGTGTCTGATAAGCCAGCAGTTATACTTCCGGGTATGTGCCTATATCAGAAGCTCTTGGTGCCCCACCAATTTTCCTTAAGCATTCACCGTTCCCACTTACTCTGAACTGATAATTTCCTTGAATATTTCCTATCTTTGACTTCTTGCCTGCATTATTTATCTCCCCCAAACATTCTCTGTAAATGTGTTATTCATGCCAGAATTGCTGGTAAGTTGAGTATTCTGGGAGAATGTCTCAACAGTGACTGAACTGACAGCAGTTAGTGGGTAATTACCATGGCTCCTTGGCCTCTAATTGAGATAACTTGGAGTCATTTTCTAACTTGTTACCCAAAGTTGTTACTGGTTGATGATGCATACTTTATTGACTTTTTTCTCCTTCCTTTCTCACTTTTCTGTTTCTACCAGGGCTTCTTGGGATCACCTCCCATATAAACTATTTATGCTCACATTCTTTTCTTGAAGTCTGTTTCTGAGGGAATCCAAACTCAAACAACAGTTATCTGGATAATAAATAATACATGCATAAATAAAAAAACACACCAAAAATACATATGGAAGAATGCTCATAGCTTTATTATAAACTGGAAAGAACCTGGATGTTCATTATTGGTGCAGTGAATAAATAAACAGTGTTACCTTAATGCACCGTAGTACTATGAAACAATGAACCATTGACATATGCCATAACATGGATAAAGCTCACAAACATGTTGTTCAGTAAAATAAGGCAGACACAACATAATATAGCAAATGATTTATAAAATTCAAAAATTGGCTAAGTTATATGTTGTGATAAGAGGCAGGATAATTTTCAATCTGTAGGAGTAATTATTTGGAAAGAGCAATAGCAGTTTTTTTTCTGGGCTAATGATAATGCTGTATATCTTAATCAGGGTAGTGATTATGTAGGTTTGTTCACAGTGTAAATTTTACTTAGTGTTTTCTTTTCTTCCACGTAGGTTTTACTTTAATACAAAGTTAACCTAAACAAACAAAAAACAAGCAAGCAACATCCTAATATCCACCATACTTAAAACACTACTTTAGTATATGAGTTAATATGTATCCAGACATTACTCTTTGAAAAGTTTCCTAAGAATGAATAATATTGTAAAGTGATGGTTCTCACACTCTAGTGAGCATTGGAATTATGTGAAAGGTTTGTTTAGTACATGTGAGGTGGGGTCTAAGAATTTGCGTTTTGAACAAGCTCCCAGGTGGTGGTGCTGCCTGTATTCCAGGTACAACACTTTGAGAACTCACTGGTGCAGATATCTATTTAAAATATAAGAAGTCAGACCGCTGGGTCAACACATAGCCTATTTTGTAACACTGGTTAATATTTTTCCTATTAAGGAGGCAAAAGAATCGCCCATAAATATAGTGTCTATAAAGATCATCTATTTCTTCTCATAGAATGCTACATGCTATACTCATTTAATTGGAACTATTCTTTCAGGATGAATATTCTTGGTATCCCCAGTCCCATCCTCTCTCTCTCTCTGTTTTTATATTTAAAGATAGGTACTGAGCAAATTAAATTGTATCAACTAAATTGTCAAAACAAGTTAAATTTTACTTTATTCTCATGGCATTAGGAAAACAAAGAACCCAATACTGAAACATTCTGTGAGATTTTGCAAGAAGAGTGAGAAAGGGTGAAATAAAAAAGCTTCACTTCAGAGTTGAAATGTCCTCATAAATAAGAAAATCCTATATTTTCTAAGCCAAACAAAATTTAGTTTGCCTTCAATTATTTTTAAAGTTTTTTCCTTTTAAAAAAATTAAAGTGACATAATAATTATGCATATTAAGGGGTACACAGTGATATTTCAATATATACAATGTATAGTGGTGAAATTAGAGTAATTAGCATATTCATCAGCTCAAATATTTATCATTTTTTGGTGTGTGTCGGGAACATTCAAAATCATCTTTTCTAGCTATTTGAAAATATATAATAAATTATTGTTAGCTATAGTCACTTCATAGTTTTTTGAAGGTGATAGATCTTTTATGCTCCAAGTTTTATGATTAATGTCTAAATTCCGTATCTCTTGGTTTATCTTGAGCAGGATTATAGTTGGTAGGCTACAGTGGTAGTGAACCAGGTGAGAGATGATCATCTATCTGTATCTATATCTATTGATATATCTATATCTACCTATCTGTATATCTCTATCTCTGTCTAGACTAGGCCAGGGGCCTCTAGTCAGCCATCTTGCTGACATCGACTATCTTGTCTATCATTTTGTTACGGCTTTTAAATCAACTTTGCTTTCTGACATGCCTTCTCATTACAATTCCCAAGTCAGGAATATTTTCTTCTTTTCAAATTGCTGTCCACAGACTTTTAAATTCTTGACTGCCTAATGGTATCCATTCCTAATGTCTCAGAAAGATGACTGTCTATGTAATGCACAATAATCTGGTATTTATTAATCACAATTGCTTATTCATTCCAGAGTACTAATGGAAGATTTTCTCCCTGGAGCTACTTTGTAAAGGCTTCAAATAAGGAGAAAACATAAATGAAAAGAACTTTCATGAAATTTAGTGCTTCATAGAATCAACTATGATGTGAGGGACAGATGCAGGCAATTAAATAGAAAATCACTTTATTGTTCTTATTTGAAAGTAAATCAGTCTACTCTTACTTTACATTTTAACCTCTGCTTTATGATAACTTAACATTTCTCCATATTTTCTAGCTACTTGATAGCTATATTCTCTGCCATAACATGGATAGATATCAGAAATAATTACTAAATTCATCATATTTTCCACATCAAATATACTATTTTAAATATTTTAATATTAAGTTCGCTGATTCACACTTTGAAAACTCACAAAATACATTTGTATCTACACTAACAAGAGGGAGAAATCATATTTTTTTCAGTCTACAGCATCAATAGCTGTACGATTTATTTAGCTGTGGAAGATTCCCATCTGACCCAAACAGCACACTGATGTATCTGCATTGCGATCCACATGAAGCAAACTCTGCAAAACTTTAAAATATAGAAATCTAGACAAAATATTTTTAAAATAAATATTATCTAGATTATGTATGTGTGTTCCTTCAGGTGGCCCTAAAACTGATATCATCCTTTGAACAAGGATATTCTTTTGTCTGTTAGAAATTAGGTAAGATAATGCCTAAAATTATGCACTAACTCATTGTCACTGAAACAACAAAGCATTAAAAGTGTTGATTTTCCTTCTCTTCGAAACTTTATGCATTAATAAAAACTAACACAATGATAGGATATACATAGTATTCCATAGCTTTAATGTATTTTATTGCATATTTGTTATTTGCTCATTCCCTGTGAGGTAAGGAAGATGTAAATGATAGATTGATAGATTGATTGATAGATAGATAGATGGATAGATAGATATGTACAAGGTAGGTAGATATAGATAGATAAACAGAGATACAGAAAGATGATCATCTCTTACCCAGATCACTACAGTAGCCTGTAAACTATAGCCTTGCCTGAGATATAGTAGGAAATATGAAATTTAGACATTAATCATAAAACCTGGAGCATAAAAGACCTATCACCTCCATGAAAATAAAAGAACTAGAATTGTATACTACTACCTCTGTGTACACTGAAGAAATTTATCGGTAATCAAAGGAGAAGGAAAGGAAACATAAACCCCACAGGAAAATGAAACCAGAATACACAGATTGCATTATGTAACCTTCATAATCGCACTTGCCTTTAGACCAAATCAGCCTGAATGATTACTTGCACTGCTCCCGAGGCCGAGAATCCAGGATATTGGGAGATTGATAAGAGACAAGACAAGATTTAACTGAGCCTCATCTCCTGACCAAACAATACTTCTCACCTCCTCCCTGTATGCTTCCTACCTTTGTCCTGGGGTTTCCTTGTTAAACAAGAGCAATAGGTTGCTATAGAATCCTTCTAGGCACCCCTGCCTACACAATTTTGAAGTGCAGGAAGTTTACATCCCATGGGTTGCACTTTTAGCCAATGGGAGAGAGGATCCAGTTGGTCCAGTGGACATGTTCTTTATCTTTTCTAACCCTCTTCCTCCTTCATTCTGTTTTAGACACTCTTACAATGATACTACTGATATGCAATTTGTAGGGATGCTTAGAGGCATGAGTTCAAGAATGAAGCTATTAGTCACAAGTAACAGTGGCCAGACACATAACATACCTTTGCACTGACTCTGTTCTTTCCTGCTTCAACAACCCTTGTCCCACACTCCCATTTTTGTAATTATACTCCATTTTACATAATACTATATTAGCCCTCTTCTGCAAGCCTTTCATCTCTCTAGAACTCAGGGAAAAACACAAGACCAAATGCTTCATGTGGATGTGAGCTACAAATTTACACTAAGAAGTGAGTGATCATATTGCTGAAAAACTAACAAAAAACTGGTATCAAACTGTGGAAACCTCTATTGACCTGATTGAAGTAAGAAGTTGTTCCTATAGAAAATCTTTCATAACAGAAGGCTCATGGGACACCCACAAAGAAAAACATTCACCAGCTATAAACTCAAACTAAAATAATTATAAACCACATAAATGAACTAGCATGAGAGTAAGTAATACAAAACTTCAAGACTTTATAATAGTAGAATACCACTACCAAATCTATTTAATAGTCTGTTTAAAATAATTCAAGACATTAAACAAAGAGTAGAAAACAAAATCAAATAATCATATAGTATTAATAAGAACAGGTACATTTTTACAGAAGAATCAAATAAAATGTCCATAAATGTAATATAGAATACAGTAATTGGCAATGAAAACTCAGTGCATAGATTAAAGAGCAGACTGCACAATGCTGAGAAAAGAATCATTAAACTGAATTTGGTGTTTCAGGAAATCACCCAAAATAGAGCACAGACAAATAAAACATGGATACCATAAAAAATGGTTGTTTAGCACAAACAACAGAATTTAAAGGTCCAATATGTGTCTATTTGGGAATTTCAGAATGATAGAAAAAAGGAATTGGAGGATATATAATGTCTAAGTATCAATGACTAAAAAAAAAAAAAAGAGGACTTTGTATTGGTAAACAGCTTGAGAATCGCGGTCTCCACTTTTTACTTTTTTTTTCATAGTACCTGCTGTAATTGCAAAGTTAAAAACATCTGTTGTAAGCAATGTAAAATTGGACGAATTCATAATAATAAGATAATTTTCTTGGCATTGCCAACCTACCTCTTAGTTTTGACACCTAATCTGTGTAGCACTCTCTCTCATGCTTTCTGTGTGTTTGAATGCTGCATGTCTGAAGTTCTCTTTCCTTGCTATTACTGGAAATTGACATGAAGGATCCACCGTCTCCTGCAAATCCGGCATGCTAGTTTCCAGGGAGGGTTTGAGTAGTAAATATTTGGTACAATTTATTTCTTTTCAAATTGTGAGACTCAGCATCTCCCCCAGGCCCAGGTTTGAATATTTGCATACTATTTTTTTGTCTTTCAAAATCTTGACAGGCATTGGGATTCAGAACATGCCAGCGATGTGTCAAACTGCATCACTCCCTCTGTCTCCAAAAGTGATTGAGACTATCTTTTAGGATGAGTTCCCAAAGAATGATTCACTCAGCTCAAACAAGAATCTTTTCCTCAGAGTTCAAACTTTGGTGGTAATTGGAACTAGAAATGACTTACGTCAGCCAATCATTTCTCTTCCTTCCACCTTTCACCTTATAACTAATATTCTCTATAAAATTGGTCACACTCATAAGTTTTCTCCTAATTAAATACACTGGGAATATAACACAGAAGTTGGTAAATAAATTTCTATCAAAAATGTATTCTATATGTTCTAATTTCATTTGACTTGATAAATGTTTTATCAACTTGATTATCTAGAATAAATCTCATTGTCAGAATTTCTAGACTCTGAAGATTGACTTATTGCAAGTCCTGGCTTTGTCACTTATTAGCTGTGCAATTTTGGTCAAGTTACTTAACTTCTCTGTGCTTTTTGTCCTCATCAGTGAAATAGGGATCATAATCATGCCCATATCATAGGATCATTTAAGAATTAAATGATTTGTTTTTAAAAGTACATGAGACATAGTAAATACTCAATAAGCATCCATTATCATCACTACCATCATCTTTATCATCATCATAATTAATATCACCTCCCAAGAGTTTCAATTATTTTCCTCTTTCTTGTAAACTTGTAATGGTTATTAGTGATTTGGTTTCTTTTCTTTGGTCTTTAAGGTTTTTACCTCCTTCAAGCTGTGCTAAAACAATAACAATTGCTTTTTAATGATAAATGTACAGTGGCTGTAATGTTAGATGAACCCCAAACTCAAAACGACCACTCAATGAGTTTTAGGTGAGTTCAATACCTTTCATTTGGATTCATTGCACACTAATTCCCATTTATTATTATTAATATAATTCCCATTTAATTAATAATAACCTGCTTTAGGGCTCATCAAATACTTATGAAATGAATGAAAATGATTATATAAGAATATATATGATATATCATAATTTCCATTTAATATTGAGGCACTAGGATTTATAGAACAAATTATGCACCATAAGTCCAACATTATATATTAGATATATATATATATATTTCTATGAATGGTTTGCTAAGCAGGGCTCTGTGGTTTATATGTTCTATTCTTTAGAAAGCAATCTTTGCTAGGAGAAGGAGCTCCAGTCTAGTGGCAAAAGAAAATGAAATTCAGATGCCTACATCTGGCTCATGCTACCAATTGATTCCAAGCGGTGGAACTAAACAATCTCCACATAAGCCGTACTCTTCAACTGTTTGTAACATCTTTTCCATTTGATGTTCATTTTAAACTGACTCCATTCAAATTGAAGGCAAGCATCTGGAACATGAGACATTGTGATTCTTTCTGGTCCATACAATCCCATTCCAAGGGTAGTGCAGGGACTTCAATGCAGAGAGAACATTACCATGGGGAAACCTGAGGGACATGTAGTACAGGCTAAGACAGGACTATGGCTGGAGTGTTTAAGCAGTAGCAAGAACCCAGTGTAGCCAAAGAGGAAAGAATGGTCCCAAAAGAGGTCAGAAAAGCATCCAGAGGCCAAATTACAGAGGGCCATGGAGGTTATGTCAGACAGTTGGATTTTACTCTGAGGTGGGAGGCCACTGGAAGTGTCCCTGTAGGGGGAGACTTTTGGTCTTTTATCTTTTGGGTATTTTAAGGTCTTTCTGGCCATTGTGTACAGAAGAGACTTAAAGTAACTTAATAGTAGCAGAAGGAATATTGGAGGCTGTGGAGGTTCTATACTCTTCTTTTTGCTTGTTTTATGGTTATTAATACCCATCTCACTACCTATTCTATTTTAAAATAGGCTCGAAGTCAGGGACCATTTCAGAGTCACTTTTGCATCTATTGTAATGCTTACCACGTTCTCTTTCAATTCTCAAAAAATATTTTTTCTTTCCTTTTTTAAAAATACATTCTGGTATTTGGAAGTCTAGTGAGCAGAGGCATCCAGCAAAAGACACGCTGAAAGAGCCGTAACAAGAAACAGAAGGAAAACCAGAGTGACCTATACCATAGCAACTGAGAGAAGAACGGGGAGGTCCACTGTATCAAACGCTACTGAGGGGTTTGCATTGAATTCAACAACCTTGGATCACTGGAGCCCTAGAAGAGAACAGTGGTGTGAGGGAGCCAGAATATGCAGCACAATCAATGAGTTTAGGAGCAGCCACAGCCAGAGAATCAGACCACTCTGATCTCTATCACTACTGAGATTTTTCACGTAGAGAATGTGCCACCGTACTGTTTCAAAATTACTAGCTTGGTGCCAAGTCCTCAAACATATTTCTCGGAAGAATAATAATTATGAAAACAATTGAATTTCCATGCTTTTTACTGTATTTTAATAAGGCAAATAGTAATTATCATCTCATTTTTAATTATAATTTTTTGAATTGTTGAAATGAATAAAGTCTCCCAAATTAGAGATATGACATAACCAAAAGAGTTGGCAAGGCAATATAGACTATCACCAGTGCACTACAGTAATATAAAGAGGAATATTTATTAAATGGCCACTTGAACACATGGTTCTATAGAAAAATACTCTTTCATTATCCACGTTTTATCAATATATTTACATCAGACTAAGAGGATTTTGTAAAGTTTCCAACGAAGTAAATTTGCATATATGACATGCATATGCTGTTTAAAATCAGCACAGTATTTAAATCATTACATAATCTTGCTCAATAGGGATAAGTGACAAGAAACACATGCAACCTCTCAACTTTCTTTCCTCTGATCAGCAGTGCGTTTCATTTCTTTGTAAAAAGGAAGGTACCCAGCCTCATCTATTATTTCTGAATTGATATGCATAACTTTGACAGATCTTATCTACTGCTTGTAAATCCCCATGCAATGAGAGAGGGATACAACACAAGCCTCATGACTGTAAACAGTACTAAGTAACTAGAAGCTACAGACTTCACAGTGCCCTGTAAGGGTAACACACTGAATATTGGATAAAGTATAAAGAACTTTTTTCATGGGGAAAATTAAACAATTTAGTTTGTTAAAATCATCATATGGCCATCTGCTTTTCCTCCTTTTGATTAGGCCTTAACACAACACACACATATTTTTCCTCTAAAACCTAGAAATTAAAAAAAAAAATGAGAAATTAACTAATTGTGTTTTATAATGAACAATTCAATGATTTTTCTCAGATCCCAGAATTTATTTGTTCTTTATTTTATCTTTCACAGCACTATAAAATAAAGTATGCATTGGCATTCTAGTGTTTGAAGATTTTTTTTTCTCTCTTTTTGATGC
The DNA here is from genome assembly GCA_963574885.1 of Lepilemur ruficaudatus. Classification (NCBI taxonomy): domain Eukaryota; kingdom Metazoa; phylum Chordata; class Mammalia; order Primates; family Lepilemuridae; genus Lepilemur; species Lepilemur ruficaudatus. The sequence continues at coordinate 45,449 of CAUYRT010012702.1, forward strand.
AAAGTGCTAGAAAACAAATGAAATAAAAAGCCTGAAAATTAATGATAGCCTTATAAATAAAGTCCAGGAAGTAGGAATATTTACTTGTTCTTTTAAAAGGGCTCAATTCAAATAAATTTAAATAGTTTTAATAACATCGATTTCTCCTCTATTCCTAAACTCATCTTGACTCAATTACATAGATAATAGGAAAAAAATGGGCTTGACATTTTTGACTGTTGTACTTTTTACATTAAATCCTTGCTGTCATAAGATGGAGTTGCTTATTTAAAAATTATGGGTGCATATTAACTCTCCTCTGTGACCACAATATTTGGGAATCACATTAACTGTTACAGTTACTATTGCTGCATAGCAAACCACCCCAAAATAATGACTTAAAAAACTTAAACAAAAAAATTTTAAGTTTACGCATTTTCTGGGACTGTAATGCATAGACAATAAAGTAAGGAAAAGTTGGATCTGCCCCATCATGTCTAAAGCTTCATCTGGAAAGGTATAAAGGCTGGGGTAACAAGGAACAAAGGAAGCCACTAGAATTGTATAAAGGTGTCCAGTGATCGATGCTGGCTGTTGGCTGGGCCTACAGCTAAGGCTGTTGACCAGAACTGTCTCATGGCCTCTCTCTGATGTCTGTATTGCCTCAAAGTATGGTACCTTTAAGATAGTTTTTACATCATGGCTCAGGACTCCATAGGTAATTTTTCAAGCTTACAAGCCAGTCATCACATTGCTTTTTATGAGCAGATCTTGGAAGTCATGTTGCATCAGTTTTGCCAAACTCCATTGGTTACACATTAATCAGAAGCCAGCCCAAATGCAAGGAGAAATTAAGTACCATATCTGAATGGCAGAGTGGTAATGTTCAAAAGAGCACATGGGATATGAGATATTGTATGGCCATATTTGAAAAATGCGATCTACCTCATTTAGTTTTACTTTTCATATATCAAGTCAGATGTATTTAAATGAAGGTCTTAAGCAAGCAACAGTAGTAAACCAGAGCAGACAAATGTGTTTGAAATGACATACTAAAGTGGGAGTTTTCCTACTTCACTTATGGCTGAATACTCAAATATGGAAACTAAGAATACTTTACACCTATATATTCTGGAGAGATTTGGGAAGCTACTTACAGAAGATTTGCTAAGGACTAAACAAAACCACTTTTACCCCCTTTAGCTCAAAACACACCTCCAAACTATAAAATGAAGAAACAATGTTCAAAACAAACTGGCTGTTAAAATCATTTTTGTGACCCATTGAACTGAATGGACTCCTAGAGTCTATGAGCTTCTTATAGTAGGAGGAATTCAGGGAGAAAATTTACATGTTCTTAAAATATAAAATGAGGACTCCAGACATTTGTAAGTTTCTCAGGCAACTGGAACAATATGTGCTACTAATACCTCCATCCCATGGACTCCCACTTAGTCTAAACCAGTGATAATCCCTCACTTAGTCCACTTTAGGTCTCCTAACTGGTCTCCTCACATCTCCATATGTCTCACTCCAATCTCCCCATCATAACATGCAGAGTGGTTTTGAACAAATACAATCAGCTCATTCTTCTGCCTAGATTTCTTCAATGGCTATCCAACTGAAGGATCCTCAATGGGTCCTACCTCTACCTAGGCCCTGTCTTCTTACCACCTATCATACTCCAACCTTTGGAAACCCATTTGCCAATCATTCTAAACTCCCATCACTCTTTGAAACTCTACAATTTTTCTCAGGCCTTACAACACTGGCATGTTTTTCCATCTACCTGATAAGCCTCCTGACTTTACCACCTCAGTAGAATGGTTGGTACACTCCAACATTGCTTTGAGTTCCCTTCGTACCCCCTGCATCTCCTGCCCTAACACTTATCATACCTTATGAAAATTATTTTTTTAATGTCTGTTTCTTTCTTCAGAAGGTAAGCACCATGAAGATAGTGGCAATGTTTATCTTGACTACCATACAGTGTCTAAAATAGTATCCAGCACAAAATAAGAACTCAATAAATATTTATTGAAAGAATAAATTTTTTTAAAAAGCATTCACTTTTTTTTCAATTTCTTCATAGTGCATTGGCAGAATTTCCAACATGCTTATTTATATCATTACATGCTTTCAGAACGTTTTCCTCCTCTTTTTAAAGGATTCTTATAAGGAGAAAAATAAAAATAAAGCAGCAGAGCAAACCCTGTTGTGTTGAGAGAGTAATTCCACATGTATTCACCCACACTGAGATAAATGTTATCACCTTCCTGGGTGTGTAGTTTTCTTATCCATTCCTGTCCTACAGTCTTATCAGCCTTTCGCTTTAGAAATGTTTCATCTCCATTTTAACTTTCCTTGTTTAGAGCTGTTAGGTTTTTAATCTCTAATGTCTTTTTGTAAAATCATACACAATTATATATTTACGTTATAGTGCTCTCTCATGCTTGTGCATTCTCTCTTGCTCTCTTTCTCTCTGGCTTTCTCTCTTTACTTGCAACCATTAGAACTCTGAGTGTGAGCCTTTTTTTCTAGCAGGATTACAAGTGAAACAAGTTAATATTTTAAAATGAAGACAATTTTATGATGTTTGTCAAGGGCATTAAAAGCTATAACTTGAACATTTCTTAGGGCAAAAAGGCAAATGACAGGCACATAAAAAAGACTTAAACATCAAAATATGTAACTTTAAATGCATTTGCGAATGAAATAGTTTCTGGAGTTTAGTAGAAAGTGATGCTTCATTTAGCCCAGTTAACAGCACAATGCTTCCAAAGCTATGATTATGCCAAAGCATGGCCATTACATTAATGGAAGGGAATGGCAGGAAGAACATGCACACCTGGACAGTTCAGCAGGTGTTTTACAGTGGAAAAGCCAGTACATCTTCCATTTACTTGAGCAAAACCATTTATAATTTATAGGAATATGAGTACCTCCAAATTCAGAACGCACAAAGAAGAAATTTGACTTTCTCAACTTTTAAGAAAGAAGTTTAATAATAAAATAATGTCATATGGATTAAGAAGATAGAATCCATCAGTCAAATACTCTTCTACACACAGAAGAAAACAAAAACAACTGTAATTAAGGCATTTAAGATTACCATTTGAAGTAATCAAAACATTCTCCATTTATTTAAGAGATTGCCATTTCTTAATAACACCTCCTCGTGTTGTTGAGTGATTAATTCTTTTGGGGAGCTAGTTGTTAATAAGCAAGGTTCCATGTTAAGATATTTGCTCATAAATTATGTGAGAAACTCTGGTTAATTCCCTTTAGTTGTTGTGGAGACCGCAGTTAATTTATACTTGGTAAAACAGAATGATGAAAATGCTTACATAAATAAGTAATTACTTCTTTATGGCACAAGTTATAAGATTAATTAATTGTGTAGATACAAAAACACTCCTAATTAAACTTTTCCTGTGATTCTTACAATGCACACAGACATATTCAAGCACAGAAATATTTTTGGACTCTGTGTGTGTGTGTATGTGTGTATGTGTGTGTTTGTAGGAAGACGGGGAAAATGGTTCCTGTTTTCCAATTTGTGAGTATTTTTCTAGGACATTTCTTCAATTAAAAGAAATATTTCTACATGTATACACAGAGATTTTTTTAGCTGATTAAATTCCTGATATACACTCCTCTCCCCGAGATTCTGATTCAAGGATTCTAGTATGCAAGATATATCCCATGGTCTATATTTTTAAAATACCTGCTGAGTGATTCTGGAAATCTTTAGGATTGATGATCACTGTTCTTATTCAATGTAATCTCCTCTATTTTATGCCAAACTCTTACAAAATTCTATCATCTCTGTATAGATGATTTCCTCATTGACATTTCTAGTCTTGATATCCCCAGCAGAAATTCAGGACAGTAGTTCTAACCTCATGTTTGATTTTTCCATGCGGGTGGCCTGCTGAACCCACCAAGTTCATGTTGAACAACAAACCCACAGGAAGGCTTTAAAAGAGACACAGTTTAAAGAGCAGAGGTCTGTGGGCAGTGGATTTCAATGTTGTTTTGGCCTTCATTTCACATCAGTTTTTTTCCTTTGATTTTGTGTGTAACGTTCTCTAAGATCTTTCATACCAAGTCTTTCCAGATAGCCCATATTTTTTTAAATCTCAAGATGGTTTTGTGTATTCTCATTCTAATTCATGCATTATATTCATAGAGATGGAATCATTTTCCTTCCCTATATTTTCTGGGAAGGTTTCAAGTATTGATATTAGACATTGGAATTTATATTTCTAAAACTGATTTATAGCATTACTGACAAAATGTCAGTTTCTAAACCTTGAAAAGGGCTTTGAAATACTGATCAGTTTGCATGTCCAAAGTCAGTAAGTTTATCAATTGTGATTTCTGAGGAATTCTACCTCCAAACTGTGGGCAAAAATTTTGACTGCAAATTCACATTTTCTTTTAATAATATTTATGTTGGCTATCATGATACATATGTGGTTGTATGAAAACAAAGCTTTGATGAGGAAGGTCTATAGAAATGTGACAATGTGTAAAGGATCTTAACCAATAAAAGTCTTTGTAAAAGTTTATCATTTGAACTTGACACAGATGTAACCTTGTCTACAACTGTGATGTTGAAACATGAACTCAGTAAATTTTTTAACAATCTTGCATGCCAAATACAACAACTTCTACCCCAAGAAAACCACAATTACCAAGGTAAGGATTAGAGAGTAGCTCAGTACCATTGCATTGTTCTCCAAGATCCATTTCAAATACACCTTCTTCATAATATCTCACACGATTCCATAATCCAGATATGATTTTTCATTCCTTTGAAGCATACCACATGGAACTTAGTTTTTATGGCACTTATTTTATGGTACTCTGTATTGTCATCACGTCATCTTATTTTTCCATCTTAGAAGACATGATTTCCTTCACTATTTAAAGATCTGGTTCATGCAATAGATACTCAAACACCCAAGTCACAGGTCACTTAATAGATACTCAGATACCCAACTCATATAATAGGTACTCAAATATCCAAGTTAATTGAATCAGTTTCACTAGCACTCAATCTGTGTTTCTTCCAATCTGTTCAATTTGAAGCACATGAGCCTTTGTCATTTTCAGTAGTAGAATCGATCGAATTAGTAAAACAAAAAAGTAGTGAAAGCAATGTTAGATAGAATAGATAGAAGATGGTCAGGGAGCAGTAGTGTGGGAAAGTCTTGCCAACCGTGGCCCACAAACTACAGATAAAGTTCATGTTTCAACATGCTCTGTTTCCTTTATTGCTGCCTTGGCTATTATCATAGCTGCACCAGAAACCCTTTACATCAGTTTCTGACTTCCAGACAAAAATGCCATGTCAAGTATGAAGCTGAGTTCTCAGAGACGCTGCCCAATTCCCAGCAAGATTAGGCCTCATGGGAATCTTTGTCAGTCCCAATCAAGAAATAAGGAGAAAGGATAAATCTGACTGATAGAGAAAGGAGTAGAATCAGTTGCTCATTCCACCAATTTCTTCCTTCTTTTTTCTTTCCCAACCTTCTACTCCCCCTGCTCAGTCACACCTTCTAATTAGTTTCCTGCTATGAAGACACAGTCTGTAAGGACTAACTTCCCTCCTTTTTATTTGAACTTTGGTTGTTTGGGGTATTCTTCTGCCACAGAATATTATAGAGCCATTTTGGAATAATAGATTGAGAGATTTTACTTACAGATTCTGATCTTGAGAATGCAATTAATAAAAAAAAATATAATTACCCAATCTAAGGCATTTAGTAGATATTAACTCATTTAATTCTAACAATATATCCATGTGTTAGATATTAATATTTTCCATATTTTATAGATGAAGAAATTAAAACACAGATTAGTTTAGGACTTTGCCCAGTGTTACACAACTATCAAGTAGAATGCCCCTAAATAGGATATAGAAGGTCCAAAACCTAAATTTTATGTAGAAGCATGTTTTATGGACTGGGAACAATCTGACAGTATAATGAGTAACACCATCTGAGAATCATTCACTATTTCTCTTATACCCACATCCAATTCATCAGCAAACTGTGTCACTTTTTTAGGGAAGTCTCAGAGATGAGATTATTTGTTAACCCAATACCGCCCCCACCCATACACCCAAAGGATGGGCATACTCCATCCTTTTTATTTTCTGCCTAGGATGTGTTATAATCTAACATGCTGTATGCCTGCCTTATGTATTTTAGGTATGTTCCATCTTCAACTTGGTAGCCCCTTCCCCAGCCCTAATAGAACATCAGCTCCAAGAACAGCTTTGTTATGGTAGTGGATTTTTGTTTTTGTTTTATACTAATTTTTCCAATTGTCTATCTTCAGGCCATGGAATACTGGCACATAAGAGAGAATATATATTTGTTGAATTAACAAATTTTTAAATTACTCATATTAATTAAGCAACAGAATCATCTTTCTTTCGAATTTATGTTTGTACAGAGCATTATTTAGGATAAAAGAACAAATAACATAAAGTGCACCAAGGACGTTTCTCGCATACATTTACAAAATCTGTCTTTTCCTCCTCTATAATGGCAAAATATTTTATTATTCTGGAAATAGGGTAAGAGCATGTCTCAGTCGGAGCAGCTTGTTCTTTTCTTTCATATTGAATCAACCCCACCTTGTGGAATGAAGGGTAAATTTTCTGAAGGCTCAAATATTCTGGCAGCATTTCTGCAACTGCTGATATATGAAGCACTGCATACCTTCAGCTCATTAAAGTCTCTTTGTTGATTTCTAAATGTGCCAAAATTGCAGTAGGTGGAGGTGATGGAGACACAGGCCATTTACAGTCCCAATTGGGCCACTCCCTAAGGTGATGTTTGAACAGCAAACTTAAATGATTCATGCTTTTTAAAATTTTTTAAAAAATATATTCCTTTGCCTCATAGCTGTGCCAGGATATCGATATTTGTTCTAGTTTGTTTTTCTAGAGGAATGCCATACTTTCTCACAAAATGTATGTAACTTCTTTGGTGGTATATCTATATAATTATAAAGCAAACCACAGAATGCAACAGCTAACCAAAATGGAAAGTTCTGGATTGATTAGGGAAATTCCCTACTACATTCTGGGGCAATTCTGACTGAATAGGAGCTTTTACTAGGAAATGAGATGTTCTGGATTACATTTGACCCTGAGCAGTGAAAGTTCCAGTTTAAACTAAAAGTGTTCTAAGGAAATAGCTATGTGATTCACACAGTGCTAACCACCTCGGAAGCTCCAAGGATGATTTCTTTGAGTGATGTACTATGACAGGTGACATATTAAGAATCAAATTTTATATTTAAACAAAAACTACTGCATATCATTTACTCAAAATTATATTTTGGCTTGAAACTATTTTGATTTTCTTAGTAGACATAGAAAAGAGGAAACTGATTTACAAAATGTTATTAATTTTTGAAATATTTCTTTATATTTTTAAATTTTTATTTATAAGTATATCCTTAAGGAAATAAATTTACCCAAAGTTCCAGTACCTTAAAAAAAAACAATTCTGATTTTCTTGGTACCTCATTTGTGTCACACAAAAGTATTATATATAATTCAGTGTTCATACTATTTACATTTTAGTCTCTTACCTTAACATTTATAGTCAATGTTTTGGCATTGTAAGCAGTTTTAATATCTAAATAATATTTCTTCAATTTTAAATATCATAATATATGTAATAATTCTATTTAAAAATCATTTCCAATTTTTCACTACTATAATCAGAATATGATTTATTACCATTTTTATGACTGCAATTTTCTTGAGAAAAGTTACTAAATAAAGTCAAAAGAATGGAGAAAAATACATATCACACTTAAATTCAATATCCACATATGAGAACATCTGGGCTACTACAGGTTAGATTTTTCTCACTAACAATCTAGTCACCTCTTCTCCCTATAAATTCTATGGAAATTCCAAAAGATGGAAAGAATTTTATTTTCCTTATGAATGCTTATGGATCAAATTAAGATTATAAGGGCTGTTACAGCCAAATTATTCTCCCTCTTCTTAAGGATGGTAAATAGAAGTAAAATCCTAAGACTAAGGAGTTCAGAGTGCGTTTCTAACACCGATCAACACCTTCCGTGGTTGTTGAATAATTAGATCAGATTGTGTATGGAAAACTCTTTGAACAATGCCCAGCACAAGCAAACAATAAATGTTTGCTATTATTATTAGATTTTTAAGTCTATATCTATTCAAAGGTAGAACTATTCTCTTTGGATTCTGTATTCATTCTCCAAAGCTCTGTATTCTTGTTATGTGATTCTGGAGCAATAAGAGATTCTGGGAACAATATTCTCTCCAACAAAATCATGCTTCTCCAACAAAATCATGCATAGATGGGGCTAAAATTCAATCACAGAAACAATGTTTGCCTTTTCTCTTACGCACAATTAATGAAAACCTAAAATGAATTCATTAATCTTAAACTACAATAAGCTCCAAACTGTAGAATCAGCAAGACTACAATTGGATTTTTACATTTCAGGTAAAATTATAAGTCTTAATCTTATTGTCTAGAGGACAAAAAAATAAACAAAAGGATAAAAAAAGCTCAAGTCAAATGATTGCTTAAATAAATACAGATTTGAGATTATTATAAGATAGTTTCAAAAGAAATGAATTATAAGGTTTTAGTCATAAAATGGTATTAGTGTAACATTCAGAATCCGTAACTCTCTAAGTTTTATTTAATAGGGTTGAACATTGTTAATTTCATGGTGATGGCAGATTCTTCTCCCCACGGTGAGTGAACAAACAAAGATGATAAAAGTCAATCAAGAATCCAGAATCACAACATGGGTTCTACTAATTTACTTTCATAGTACATTTTAGCTATTTTTAAAGCTCTCTTGCATTTGACAATAAGTACACACTGTTAGACATCACTCTGGGATGTCAATTGTACAGTAACTATGAATTATTTGTAGAAAAGAAGAATGAGTGTTGTGATTTTTTTAAAGATGTAATTGATTAACAGGTTCACATCTAGTATATTCCAGGAAGCCTAAGAGAGAGAGAGAGTTCGGACATGAAAGCACAAATTACATAATTACTAAAACAGCCCCCTCTTCCTACTCATTGAATAGTAATCCTCATTTCCACATCAGTGTTTGGCATGATTTTAATGACTAAAAAAAAAAAAAAAAAACTCTTTCATTTTCAGATTGCAATTGAAGTAGGAATGTAATCGTTCTAGATATTTGATGAAAAAAATCTCTAATGTATTCTTATATGCAGCATGACTATAATATAATGAGATCATTGTGTCCTATATGAGCTTAGAAGTCCTCACAAAGCTTCCTCAAAAGCATTCTAAATAGAACAATTTCAGCCAGGCACAGTGGCTCATGCCTGTAATCCTAGCACTCTGGGAGGCCGAGGAGATGGGTAGATCGTTTGGTTTGAGCTCAGGAGTTCGAGACTAGCCTGAGCAAGAGCGAGACCCCATCTCTACTAGAAGTAGAAAGAAATTAATTGGCCAACTAAACATATACAGAAAAAATTAGCCGGGCACGGTGGCGTGTGCCTGTAGTCCCACCCAGCCACTCGGGATCGCTTGAGCCCAGGAGTTTGAGGTTGCTGCGAGCTAGGCTGATGCCACGGCACTCTAGCCTAGGCAACAGAGCAAGATTCTGTCTCAAAAAAAAAAAAAAAAAAGAACAATTTCCTCTAACATTTTTTAAAAATCTTGCTGAAAGACAATATAATGTGATAATTAAGAGCACAGACTCTGGAACCTGATCATAGGAGTTCCTAAATTAGTTCTGTCATCCAATTTTGACTGGGGGCATGGCCTTTAAACCAGGCTGGAAGGTCCTCTGTCTGGGGCTCCATGTTTAGAGGGTCCCTCAAACCACAAAAACTGAAATGTAAAGACTTTGTTTTTATTTTTGGCTTCATGAGAACATGTTTTGAAAATTCAGAAATGGAAGAGACATGTGGAAGAAAGATGTGAAAGCCAAAATGGGCTCCACAAGCCAGATAATCGCAGGCTGACAAGGAATGTGAGCAAGGGGAGGTGAAGGCAAGAAGAAGAAATCAAAATTGCTTCCTCTAGAAAATCAGATAAAGTTTCCTTTATACCGAGGGCAAACTTTGCATTAAAGATGGATGCTCTACATCTCCTGAAGCGGGTCTAGGCAGAACAGCTTCCTCAGATAACAATACTACTTCCCATTTGCTGTCCATCTGATATAATTTTGAGTGGTAAATATAATGACCTGGAAATCCTAAGCTACAAAAGTGAGGTGCTAGAGAGGAAAGCCTCCTCACCAGGAGCTTGGCCTGCTCAGTTCCGATCGCAGGTGTAGGTATATCCAGTGGCATCCTAGATACAACCTGGGCCAGGACCAAGCTCTGACCCTTTATCTTCCCTTTTCTCAGCAGATCTTTCATTCTACTCAGGCTGTAGAAAGCTGTAGAAAGAATCAAGCTGTGTTTGGCCTCTCAGTTACAAGGCTACACAAGAGTATGAGCCAGGCAGAGGAAGCCACTTTAATTATAAGATTTAAATATTGAGATACTTCTGACATTTCTGTCAACCAATCATATATTAATAAATCCTTTTTCCTTGTCTTGATGACTGAGACAGTTTTAGCACAACACTTAAAATCACAGGAACTGCTTTTTCCACATAGCTGATCTTCTTTTTCAAAAAGGGTTTATCTAAATATAATTGTAAATTTTATTTTCTATGAATATATAGTTCATGAAGCACTGCTATGTTTTTCTTTTGTAGAACCAGAATACAAAGGCTACCATTTCTATCCTTGCCCTCATCCCTATAAATGTTAGGGAAGAGCTGCAGTGTGATCTCAGTCAAGTTACTTAACCTCTCTCTTTGATTCATTTTCCTCATCTATGAAATGGTATAATAACAATAGAACCTATCAGCATCAATAAAAATAAATAAATGGAACATGATCAAATTAAAAAGCTTTTGCACAGCCAAGGAAACTATCACAAGAGCAAATAGACAACATACAAAATGCGAGAAAATATTTACATGCTATATATCTGATAAAGTACTGATAACTAGAATCTACACAGAACTAAGAAAAATCAGCAAGAAAAAAAATCAAACAATCCCTTTAAAAATTGGGCAAAGGACATGAACGGCAACTTTTTAAAAGAAGATAGATTAACGGCCAATAAACACATGAAAAATTGCTCAACATCTCTAATCATCAGTGAAATGCAAAATCAAAACCACAATGAGATATTACCTAACTCCAGTGAGAACAGCTTTTATCAAAAAGTCTCAAAACAAGAAATATTGGCGTGGATGCAGAGAGTTAGGAATGCTCATACACTGCATGTGGGACTGCAAATGAGTACAATCTCTATGGAAAGTTCTATGGAGATACCTCAAAAAACTAAAAGTAGAACTACCATTTGACCCAGCAATACCACTACTGGGAATCTACCCAAAGGAAAAAAAAAGCCATTCTATACAAAAGACATCTGCATTTGAATGTTTATGGCAGCACAATTCACAATTGCAAAGATGTGGAAACAACACAAGTGCCCAGCAATGCATGAGTGGATTAACAAAATGTGGTATATGTATATCATGGAGTACTAGTCAGCCATAAGAAAAAAATGATGAACTACCTATTGTATAATCCTGGATGGAGCTGGAGCCCATTCTTCTAAGTGAAATATCACAAGAATGGAGAAACAAACACCATATGTACTCACCATTAAATCGGTACTAATTGATCAACGCTAACGTGCACATATGGGAAGTAACATTCACAGGGTGTTGGGCAGGTGGGAGGGGAGAGGAGTGGATAGGTAAATCCACTCCTAACAGATGCAGTGCACGCTGCCTGGGGGATGGGCATGCAATATATGTAACCAAAGCATTGTTACTCCTCTAATATTCTGAAATTTAAAGAAGAAAAAAGAATAAACATTGGCTTCAGCTAGACTTCATTTTAAATGTTGGTTTCTTCAGTTTTTAGATTGGCAAAGCATTTGACTTAACTCTCTGAGCTTAGTTTCATTTCTAAAATGAAATTAATAAAGTAATTATTTAATAAGATTATAAAAATTCAATGCGATAATGCATGTAAAGTATTTAAAGCTATGAAAATTTTAACTGATCATTTACTGGGTACTTAGGAGTCTTACCTTTTGCAACTTTTTATGTAATGTGTAATGTTCAAATAACATTGTGAAGACTAAAATGACTAAGGATATTAATCATAATTGGCAGTTATTTAGTTCACTTTTTAAAAATCTGTGGCTGTGGGCGTATGGATGAAGGTGATATCTGGTTCATTTTCTGTCTTGAAACATACCGAAAGGAAAAAAGAAAGAAATTCCTAATATGTAGGCATTAACAACTAGTTAGATAAGACAGTGCCTTGGATGTCAAAGCAATTCCTCCTCACAGCAACCAGTTAAATATGCCAACACTTGGCTTAGATGAGTTAATAATTTCATGTCAATTATGAATGATTATCTATAACTGGCAAAAAAAAGTATTTTCCATATTTGCAGCATCAGCTTCATCAACCTGATGCTTATCCCACAAAAGCCAAACGAGTAATGGATATACTGTGAGCAGTTCTCCAAATTTCTTTGCAACAGCCCTGTAATTTGCTTACAGGTATAATGTGCCGTCAATAATTGGATTGGTTTGAATTTTGTAGTGCAGCATCTGCTGATACCATTCCTTCCTCCTAATTACAATTATTGGAGCTCCTTTTGACTTTGTCATTTTTGAATTCCAAAGCATTGGTTTTTCAAAGCTGTTTGAGAATTTGTGATTGTTGTTTACCAATCACGGATTAATTCTCTCAAGAATGAATTGAGAAGGTAATTGAGTGATGCTATTACCTTACCATAAAAACTGAGAAAACTTCAAGATAGGAAGTAAGTGTGTATGTGGGTACATACCCAAACATGTATAATAATATATATGAAACTTAAAAATACTGGATGTATACACATCCATGAATACATATATTTAACTTAATTTAAAAACCTTGATTTGCAATTTCTACATACTACATCAACTATTTGCTATAAAATATGGAGAACAGCAACCTAAACATGACAATTCACATTTATTTCTCAAAACAGCATAGTAACTTATTTTATCATTTACATTCATTGTTGAGAGTATTTTAATCTCTTTGTTCATGTTGTTAGGTGTTTGTTTTGTGGGGAAATTATTTTGTTTAGATTATTTCTTTGAAGTTAATTAAGCAGTTATTGAAGCAAAAGATTTAATTATTTTGGGCTCAGTCCTGTCAACTTGCTTGTTGTAAAGCCACAATCTGGTCTCACACACATGTGCTGAACTCCTACAATGTGTCTTGATGGAATTATATCAACCATAACGACACTAATTATTGGTAAGAATTAGAATGTGTTAAGAGAATCAATATGTTGAACTTTAAACAAACTTGCTATGTTTCAAGATGATTTTGTCAAAATGATCATATGTGTACCAGTTTTATTAATGACTACCTGGACAGAACTGTCTCATTGGAAGAGCTCTAGTTTAACGTTGTACAGTGTAGTAAATGTGAGATTTTGAACCAAAATAAGTCAATCTGAAATTTTTTCTAACTATGTGATAATGACCTTAATAACCCTAAAACTCAGTCCCCTCCTCTGTAATGTGGAGGTAATAAAACCTCTTTTGTAGAGTTTATGAGGAATAGAGTTAGCACATATTGTGTGCTCAGCAGAGTGCTCAGCAGGGAAGGGGTGCTGAAGGTGTGTAGTCTTTCAGATGCTGAGTTAAGACCTAGAAAAAAATATTACATCATTTAGAGAATTATTTATATGAAGACCCAGAAGTTGGCTTTACTGACTTTATTCATTAAAAATCCCAAAAGTTGAATACATATGTTGTATAAGGTATATTTTACTATATACACCTCCAGTTATCCATCTTTTGGTCTTGTCATCAGCTGTACTTCAGCATCCTCAGTCTCAACCATAGACTCAAATGATTCACTAATAAAAATCACCAACACTAATTAGTGTTTGATACATACTAAACGTAGTTCCTGCAGTAACTTAGTTATGCCTTATAACAAATCTATGTGGTATTTTTATTACTATAGCCATTATGTAAATAATGTAATAGATGCTCAGACAAGTTAAATAACAAGCATACTGTCGAAGATCAGTGGAACTATGATTAGAACTCCAAAAATCCAAATTTAACGTCTAAAGATAGCAAAGAAACAATAGCAGTCACAGTTGTGATACCATGTACTTGATTGTGAAATATACTCAACATACGCACAGTGTGGTAGAAACGGGATGGCTTAAACTGAACCTAGAGATTAGCCCACAGAAGTTTCTGATAATAAATAAGAAATAAATAAATTAAATAAGCATGTTCTAGAAGCAGCAAATTCCATTCATTTAGTATTTAGGATGTGCAAAGGAGTGATGAGGAAATAAAGCTGGAGCTCTAGGTTTGGGTTTGGAACATGGCAGGCCTTATATCATGAATATAGACTCTTTTACACAATTAAAAACAAGTTCATGGTATCTCTGCCATGATTTTACAATCAAGTAATGAGTGGTTTGTCTAATGTTGAATATAATACGGATGAGAACAGAGTTTTTCCTCAATGTAGATGAGAGCAGTTATCTCAGAATTCTCAAGTTGGTGCCAAAATTAATGATTTAATGAACATATATGCAGCAGTCACCAACCTTTTCGGAGCCAGGGACTAGTTTCACGGAAGACAATTTTTCCACAGAGCTCAAGCAGTGATGTGAGTGATGGGGTGCAGCTGTAAATACAAATGAAGCTTCCATTGCTCACCCACTGCTTACCTCTTGCTGTGCATCCCAGTTCCTACCAGACCATGGACCAGGCCATGGCTAGAAGTTGGGGACCACAACATATACTGCAGTTGGGGACCGCAGCAGGAAGACAGGAAAGATCAGAGAGGCTAGAACCTATAATCAGGTCAACGTACTAGAGGAGAGAAGAAATTCACACTAAGCAACAGGAAAAATTATACTAAGGCAAGTAGAACACCATAATGACTGAGCAAATTCAAGGTCATAGGATACTACCAACCTTCCCCTTCTATTTCCATAGTAGACATCACTTACCAATCATGATCCTTATTTCTCCCATAGAACTTAAAGTGATTTTAATTCCTTTGAAACCAGTGAAATAGGCAGCCACTACTAACTGATATAGGTTTATTTGGATAAAATCTAGTAGCTATCTTGAGTATATAATATTTAATAAATGTTTACTGAGCACTACCATAGTGCCAGTTCATTTATTATTCAAACTCACCCCAGAAAATAGGTTCCTTTCAGTTTCTAGGGAAAGTAAGATAGGATAAAAACAATTATCTGTTGTTAATAACTTACCAGATAAAAAGACAATGTGACAACCTTAAGATTTTTTCCAAAAGTAAATTTTATATTAGAATTACACAAGACATACAAACTACTTCTGCAATCAGAGGTAACCTAAAAAAAAACCCAAAGAAAGAGAAAAAAATAGACGCAAAATTTATAGGGACAAATCTAGACATTTAAACTTAACAATATTCAATCTCAACAGTGAAGCAAGTATGATGTTTTCTTCCCCAATTCTCTTGCTTACTCCCATAGTTTATTCCATTTGGTATAAACAAGAAATATCTATAACCTTGATATATCTTGACACGGTCAGACATTGAAAACTCTGTGTATGTTACTGAGACAATGGTGCAAGTCCTTGCTTTACCAGGTAAAATATGTGGGCTTTGTCTCAGAAATGAGTCAGATACTCAAATGACAAAACTAGGCCCCAAGGTCAGAGCTGGACTAGCAGCTATGTTGCCTTGATTCTAAGTTTCTGAGTATTGACTTTGGGAAATAAAAGACCTGAAAGCCCAAGTCCAAATTCTGGGTATTATTAGCATAACCTTGGAAAAGTTACTTTACTTTTTTGAACATCAGTTTTCTCATATGTAAATTACTGTTAGCATACTGACTCTGAAAAATTTGTTAAAGACTAAATAAAAAAGCACATTTAAAATGCTTCACACAATGCTAAGTGCACAAGTGAACCTCAATAAATGCTTGAATCTACTATGGGATTGTATCTGCCATCCACAAATGTTGTCAAGATTGTGCCTAGAATTTCACATGGGAAGAGGAAAGACTGAGCATCAAGTGGCTCCTTCACTGTGGGCAAATACATATGGAAGAAAAGAGACTAAGTATGGACGTTTTGATTCAGAAGCCAAGTAAAGGTTTATTCCTCAAAAAAAAAAAAATGGTTTGATTTTGGAGCAGCTCAATTCAAAAAAGAAAGGATAAAATCAAATATGGTCATTAATAACTTTATCAGAGGAAGGGACAGTGTGACAAACTTAAGAGTTTTCCTTCCCTTATAAGAAAATACCCTACATAAAAATAAAGAAAGTAGTAGCCTTCATTTCTGCAGGAACAAATATTCAGCTTTAGTGCAACTTCCTGAACTAACTTCCTCTCAACCATATGCACCAGGAGAAACCCACTGATGGTGTATAAAAGGGCTCCTACGTATGGTTCAGACCCCTTACAACCATACGTTCTCGCCGCCATTTCCACAGGAATGAGGCTGGGAAGCTTTTGTTTGGGAAAGATATAAACAAGGGACGCTGTGAGTTCAGCTGTGGAAAAGCAAAGGCAATATATGAAATTGGCATGCTGCATGTCCTTTCATATGATTTAATGTTTTGAAATGCTACTGAGAAGAAATGATAATAAAGTACTTCCTTGCTACCATAGAACAAAATATTTAAAAAAATTCCTCAATCTCTCCAACTAGGTCATAGTGTGTTTTCCTCCCTTTTTGGAAAGCTATGTAGAAAGATTTTAAATATATGGATTCTTCATAATATCATACACACACAGTCATGTCCCCTAAGGATGGGGACAAGTTCTGACAAAAGCATCCTTAGGCATTAGTTATTGTGCAGACATCAAAGAATGCATTTACGCAAACCTAGATGATATAATCTATTATATACATAGGCTATATGTTATAGTCTATTGTTCCTAGGCTATAATCCTGTACAGTATAATACTGTACTAAATACTGTAGACAATTATAACAAAGTATTAAGTATTTGTATATCCAAATATCATCTAAATACAGAAAGCATATAGTAAAATATGGTATTATAATTTTACAGGATCACTGCCGTATATGCAGGCCATTGTTAACCAAAATGTTGTTACGCAATACATGACTGTACTTGTGTGTGTGTTATGTGATTATATATGTAATGAAGCTTTCTAATATAATAATTTAGGAACCCTTTTCTTGTACTGAGTATCAGTCACATAAGAAACAAGCAAGTTTTCAACCAGATAGTCCTTCATTATTGCAATAACCCTAACTGTCTATAGTATGGTTGATACAGGATATCAGACCATACAAAACACTAACTTTGAACTTTTTAGATGCTACTACCCCAGATTTAAATCTATATAATTATTGTAATCCATTTACACCAGGTCATTATTCTTTCTATTTCCCAAAATATGTTACACAGAAGGAAGCAGAAATGAGCAAACCCTGGCTTATAGATGGTTAAGAAACTTAGAAAAAAGATTAATTTTTTTTTTAACAGCAATACCCACTCACATAACTCACATAGTGCTTATTTCTCTCCAATTAGGGACTCTAAAACTGACAAATAGGACTGAGCTCCTGGATTATCCATAAACTGCTTTACAATGTATACTAAATTTTCTATATGTATGTAATGCATGTTTTTTTCCTGGGGAGACGGTCTATAGCTTATACCATATTCTTAGATATGTGATACCCCCTAAAGATAAAAATAAACAGCTATCGCCTTTGAGTCTGTTTGCTTTGGGCTGCATCTTAAAGCCAAAATGCATTTCTATCAAAAATAAGAACTATGCGAAGAAAAGTAGAATAGGGTATTTGGGAGTTCAAATCCTCAATTTTCTACTTCTGATTTCAGTAATGGTAGTTACCAAAAAACAATATGCTCAAACATAAAGATATATTTTCTAGAGTTTAGCCAGGAATACCAATTTAGACAAAGAATTCTGAAGAGTTGGTACATATACATATATTTTATGCTAATTAAGAAAATCAACAATGCAAGAGTATTACCCCTTTGGCTCAAAAATCAACACAGCTATCCCAAATATCATTACCTAATATTATGGATTTTACTTTTACACTTTACACAGAGACAGCCTACATTTTAATTCATGTAATCTCAAACACATCTTTATTTTTTGCTATATTAAGTTTTATGCTAGATCTTATCTATAGGTAAATAGAAAGATCAAACTGAGCAAAGAAATTTCCCTGAAAATTTCAGGATATTTCCTTTTATCTCTTACAATGTGATAGCAGTGGAGTGAAAAATCTTGGTGCTTTTATTTATTCCCTTTCTCCCTTTTCTTCATTGGAAGAAGAATGGCTAATCCAGTAGTTCCATGTTCTCAGAAGGCAGGGTCCTGTGAAGGTCACTCTTAATGTGGAATTCAGCCTCCCATTGTCTCTGGAGCCACCAGAACTATCTGTATCTGGGCACTCCTCAGGGTTCTTTTTCATCCAGTCTCCAGGCATGTTATGCATGGCCTGTCTCTCTAAACGCAGACCAATCTAGCTACCTCTTTCAGAATTCCTCCTTGCAATTAATTGACTGATTAAATTCACAAAGTTATACATTCCAAGATCTGGATTTGGAGAGAGAGGTGCAAATCCTTCCTGTGTTCTCCAATCCAGTAATCAAGCTCACTTTTTACCCCATTAGATTTGCTTCTTTGTAACATACTCTTATCAGCTAACACTAAACAGAGGATGATGAGTGGAACCCCAAATCAAACGTCCAACAAAAAGCTTGAATTCCTTGATATTTATAGAATACTCTTTCTCAAAATTTAAAGAAAAGGGAAAAAAAAGCAAAAATAGAACCTGCTAAGCATGATTTTGAAAGCCTAGATATTGGATTCTAGGTGCGATGCGTGATGAGGAAGTAACTGCAAATATCTTCACCAAAGTTGCAATCACTGACGGAAATCTAACCACATTATTAACATAAGGTCAGGGCAAAGAAGCAAGTTCAGGGCACAGAAGCAAGTTCAGTGCACCGGAAAGGCAACAGGCCTATAAGCTTTAAACAGTTAATTGATTTTAAAAAACATTTAACAAAATTATCTGCAGCACACAACTCTCACGTTGAACCGGCCAGCTATATCCTTCCCTACAATGACCACAGAATCTAGATTTGTTGCAATCCTCAGGGCAAAGATTTGAGCCAAAGGTAACTCAATTTTTACACAGTGTATACTCAGTGCCACAGAAAAATGTTTAACCCTGGTTAGCTGTGCTTCAGGGCGGGTAAAAAGAGAAGCTACTCTATATTTTTTGAAAAATATACTAATGAGAGATAAAACCTGCAAACCAGGGAAAGGTCTGCCTCCTAAGTAGAAGATAACTATAAAAATCATCTATTTTGAAAAAATTAATGACTCTTCCCATAAAAGTTTGTTAACTAACTGATGTATGTAAATATTTTACAACCCAAATGCCAGTATCTATTATGTGGTGTTTAACACGAAACATAAAGGAACATGACTAACGAGAGCCCCACAAACTAATGTTTTGAAACACTTAAGTTGATTTCAATGGATGAAACATTATAGTAATGTAGGTCACAGCATAACCTCAAAGTTCTTTAAAACAATTATTTTTGTCCAAACAAAAGTTTTGTTTACAACTTGGAAAAATAACAAGCTCTAATTTTACAAAGGAAGAAAACAATATTTAAATACTGTTGAATTAAAATTGCCTAGATATTACAGATAATTAATATGTTTAAATTGATGGTGCCTGTATGTTGGTTAAAGCAATTGTGGTGAACGAGAATAAAAAGGAACCTGTTTCTGAAGTGGTTCCTTCTTTGACAACAGGGAAACAAAGGATTTGACAAGAACTCCAGAGAAAAAATATCAGGCAATTAATAGGCATCAAATAGTAATGATAATCAATGAGGTGGGACATTGGATGTGGCCTTACCTGACATCCAAAAATATAATCAACTAAGTCAAATCCATCAAACAAATACATATTTATTGGGAATTTGGGTAAAAAGTAGGAAAAAAAATATTTGAGCTGAGGTTATGTAATGGAGATGGTTACCTACGTATTGATTCAAGCCAATGGACAGAAGGGAAATATATATCTGATTCAGTTGCCTTACAGGCAACAGGCACTGAATTGTAGTTCTAAAAGACAAACCAGAATGTGCCAAAGCAATTCATGAGAATCTGCTCAATATCATCTTAATCTTCCAACTACTTTTCTGAGTGGATTCATGGCTTTCTTGATTTCACTTGAATTTTATCATGGCTACTCTTATTTCTCCAGCTCATCGAGGTAGGTATTCTTGTTAAAGTTTTGGCTACTGAGTGACCCCTGCTATGCTGCCAGATCATTTTTCACATTATTATCCTCAGGATGATTTCTGGCTGCTATGAATAATGCATCCCACCCAGCACATTGCTCATATTCACATTCCTTAGACTCCGGTAAGATTGCCTCTTCTCTGACAGACCTACTGGACATGACACATAATTTATTTTCACTTGTTATTGTAAAGCTTTCTGATTGTCTATAACTAGTAACTAATGCAAAACAGGTTTCAGATGAAAATCCAAAATGAATCAATTTGTAGAGATGGATGCAAGTCTATATAGAACTGGATTATAATGCCATATCAAAGTTCAATGACATACATTCTAAGGTCACAACCAAGTTTCAGTGAGAAATAGTGTATTTATGATTAATATTAGCTAAAAATGATATAGGATATAGATTTTCTCTTTGTTTAGAAGTGGAGTTTTACCCATAATATGAATATGTTTTGTTCAGCTTATTTGCTTTTCCTTCCTTCTTCCCTCCCTTCTTCCCCCCTCGCTCCCTCTCTCCCTTCCTCTCTTTCTTTCATTTCAATAGATTTAGGGGGTACAAGTGGCTCTTTCTTACATGGATGGTAAGTATAGTGGTGAAGTCAGTGCTTGTAGTGTACTTGTCACCTGTAGTGTACATTGTAGTACATTACAAGTGTACTACAAGTCAAGACTTGTAGTGTACATTGTACCCAATAGGTCATTTTTGATCCCTCATCCCCTTAAACCTTCCTCCCTTCTAAGTCTCAAAAATCCATTATGCCACTCTACCATCATACCACATACATGGTATAACCATGTATACCATCATTTAGCTCCCACTTATAAGTGAGTACATGTGCATTTGTTTTTCCATTCCTGAGATACTTCACTTATGATAATGGCTTCCCATTCCACCCAAGTTGCTGCAAAAGACATTATTTCACTCTTTTTTACAGCTGAGTAGCATTCCAAGGTATATATACCACATTTTCTTTATCTACTCATCAGTTGATGGGCACTTAGGTTGATTCCATATCTTTGCAATTGTCAACTATCCTGTGATAAAGATACAAGTGCAGGTCTCTTTTAGATATAATACCTTTTTGTCTCTGGATAGATATTCAGTAATGGGACTGCCAAATCAAATGGTAGGTCTAGTAGTTCTTTGAGGAATCTCCATACTGTTTTCCATAGAGGTTATACTAACTTACATTCCCACCAACAGTGTATAAGCATTCCCTTTTCACCACATCCCCATCAGTATCCATTGATTTTTGACTTTTTAATAATAGCCATTCTGACAGAGGTAAGGTGGTATCTCATTGTGGTTTTAATTTGCATTTGCCTGATGATTACAGTGGCAGTGAGAATTTTTTCATATATTTGTTGGCCATTTGAGTATTTTCTTTTGACAAATGTCTATTCATGTTTTTGCCCACTTTTTAATGGGGTTATTTTTTTTTCTTGTTGACTTGTTTGTGTTCCTTATAGATTCTGGATATTAGTCCTTTGTCAGATGCATAAGTTGTGAATATTTTCTCCCATTCTATAGGTTGTCTATTTACTCTGTTGATTATTTCTTTTGATGTGCAGAATCTTTGGATTTACTTAAGTACCATTTATTTATTTTTTTTTACTGTATTTGCTTTTAGGGTCTTAGTCATAAATTCTTTGCCTATGGAAATGGCCACAAGAGATGTTCCTAAGTTTTATTCTAGAATTTTTATGGTGTCCTGTCTAACATTTAAGTATTTAATCCATCTTGAGTTAATTTTTGTGCATGGTTAGAGATAGGGATTCAGTTTCATTCTTCTATAGTTGGTTCTCCAATTTTGCCAGCACCGTTTATTGAATAGGACATCCTATTTCCAGTGCATATTTTGGCTTACTTTGTTGAAGATCAGTTGGTTGCAAGTGCATGGTTTTATTTCTGGATTCTCTATTGTGTTCCATTGATCTCTATGGCTAGCTTTTACCAATACTATGTTGTTTTAGTTACTACAGGCTTGTGGTATAATTTGAGGTTGGGTAATGTGATAATTCTAGCTTTGTTCTTTTTGCTTAGGATTACTTTGACTATTCAGGCTCTTTTTTGATTCCATGTGAAATTTAATATTGTTTTTTCTAATTCTGTGAAAAACTGAAAAATGATGTTGGTATTTTGATGGGAATTACACTGAATCTGTCAATTATTTGGGGAGTATGGACATTTTAACAAAGTTGATTCTTCCAATCCATGAGCATGGGATGTTTTTCATCAGTGTTTTGTAGTTCTTGTAGAGATCTTTCATCTCTTTGGTTAAGTATATTCCTAGGAATTTCACTTATTTTGCAGCTATTGTAAATGGTATTGAGTTCTTGATTTGATTCTCTTCTTGGCTGTTATTGGTATATAGAAATGTTACTTATTTGTGTACATTGATTTTGGAAACTAAGACATTACTGATTTATTGATCAATGCTAATAATCTTTTGAAGAAATCTGTAGGGTTTTCCAGATATAAGATCATATCATCAGCAAACAGGGATAGATAATTTGACCTTCTATTTTCTGATTTGGATGTTATTTATTTCTTTCTCTTGTCTGATTGTTCTGGCTAGGATTTCCAGTACTATGTTCAAAAAAAGTGGTGAAAGTGGGCATCCTTATTATGTTCCAGTTCTAGGGGGAATTCTCTCAACTTCACTCCATTCAAGATGATGTTGGATGTGGGTTTGTCATACATGGTTTTATCATTTTGAGGTAAGTTCCTTCTATGCCTAGTTTGTTAATGGTTTTTATCCTTTAACAAACTAGGAAAGGGTGTTGGATTTTATCAAATGCTTTTTCTGTGTCCATTGAGATGATCATATGGTTTCACTTAGAGAAATACCTCTCCCAAACTCATTTAGGTGCAGTTTCAATCTCTGTATTACTAAACATACCTATCCTCCTCCTTCTCCAACCTCATGAATAAGAATATGTTCCATGCCTTCTGATCATATTATCTGTCCACCCCACTTAAGTAATGTTTACAAAGCGTAAGCAAATGACCCAACTACAGTTTTCTTCTTACAATAGATATGAGATATCTAGGTGGAAGGAGCATTCCCTTAACCCTATTCAGGTCATATAAAAAGATTGCCAGAAGAAAGGCAGAATTTTAAAATATCTGTGTAAAGATGATATGCCCATAAATGGAATATGTTCATATAGTTGCCTGAATATGTCATACTATTGTATATTTCTCTGCTTTCTACATGAAATTCTTCACACTTGAGATTCTCCTCTGCAAACCCCTGAATGGCAATCTCTTCTCTCTGATTTAACAGTCTCTTATATGTACCCTTTATAACAGAATGTGTATATGATTGTAACACATTTATTGTAATTTATTAGAAATTTGCTATGATCCAAAGGTTTATCAGCACCATGGGGTTCTCTGATGGTCAGCATTGTACATTCACCTCTGTCACAGATATCTAGTTTAGTTCCTGGCTATTGAAATAACCTGTTTAATCTAAACGACCTTTACAATTTCTTCCCACCCTCATATTATGCACAAAGCATTGTCCTATTACAAAGTTTGGAACATTGTTTTAATAAAGTGTAAGTGATTTTCCAGTCATAACAATGCTAGAAAATTTTTAATGACAATCAATAAAGGTATTGTGCTTGCTGAATTTAAATAGCATTTGTTCTAATAGCATTTGTTCAAAATTAGCTCCCAATTTTGCATTTCTCATCCTCCAGGTCTTCCTGTCATCCAGTATTTAGTTCTACTCAGTCTTTGGATTGCTGTACATTCTGCCCATCATTTCACAGCAATGTTTAGGCAGACAAAGCAACTTCTATTCACAGCCAGGTGTTCACCTTGGCACCTTTACCCCTGGAAGGGGTTGATTCAGATGTTTACCACACCTGTGAATTGGCTGCACAATCTCAGCCAGCTCCCATGAACTTAATTATCATGTTTATTTCAAAATTCAAAAGCAAAATGTTTTAAGAGAACATGCATAAAAATTCAGATGCTTCTGTTTCCTGCCATCCCCTGCACATCCTCCCTAACAAAATAATACTGAAAACAAATTAGTGTCACTTCATCAACATTTTGTCTTGATTTGTGGGATGTGGAAATGGAATACAACTCATTATGTCTAAAGAGCTGATTAATTTCAATGGCAAAAGATCTCTCTCTGTGTTTGCCCATCACATTGAGACTAAAGTGATTAACCTATGATCCATGGGCAAGTTAAGGATCCGTGAATGACCTTGAATTTACATGTCTCTTTTTGAAGCTTAGACATGAAAAGGAGGAATTTTATAATAAAATACAATTATAAATGAGACCTTAAACACTTTCTCATAACTTTACCTTTTCTAAATCTCAGCCAAAGACTTGGTTTATTTCCTCAAGGCAGAATGTGTTTGAATACACCAAAAGTCATTCATTTGCTTTAACTTTTCCTGCTGTTAAATTTTTTTTCTATTGTACCAACCAATTGATCCATGTTAATACTCTATAACCATGTAATAGGGACCTGATGATTGCAATATAATACCTAGGTGATCTACTGTTTCAAAACACAATACTGTCATTCAACGTTTTTGGTATTTAACCAAGAGAAATAAAAATATATTCCTATACAAAGACTTATACTCAAATATTCATAGAAATTTTATTTGAAATATCCCAAATTGGAAACAACTAAAATGTCTATCAACTGATGAATGAGTAAAGAATTTATGAGTTGTCCATACAGTGGAAAACTACATATCAATAAAAATGAATGAGCTTCCATAATAT
>CAUYRT010012704.1:0-37505 GCA_963574885.1 Lepilemur ruficaudatus
ACAGAGTAGATTTTTGAATGTAACAAGATAAGTCAACTTGAGTGGTAATATATTTTGGGAAATCAGTTCACTACAAAGTGTGACTGTAAACATTGTACTGTAAATGCTTTGTAGTTTTCCCCCAATAAAAAAAAAAAAAGAGTATGATCTTAAACAAAGAGTAGCTTCAGCCTGATCCTCCAGGGAGCTCTGGAGTGGAAGTTGCATCTCAGAGTTGTCCTGACCTAAGGCAAAGGAACTGGCCCTTCCTACAGCCAGCAGGCACTTCGGTCTCTCTGCATGCAGGTGACGTGTCTCCAGTAGCCCACAGGCAGTCATCCGTGTAGATGTGAGCTGCTGGGAACAAAAACACAGTGCGGCTCGGTGGGCAGGGTGGAGGGTATACAGTAGCTACACCAGAGAGCCAAGGGGATCAGGTGGAGTTTTGTCAGTGCCACCACAGGGAAGGAGGATGGTGGCCAAAAAGACTTAGTTTGCTATAGCCGGTCTGCCCTGATTCCCTAACTTAAGATACCAATGCAAAAAAGATACCTTTTCTGTTTCCAGTGAATCACCCAAGCCTCCTTGTGCCATTAGCAACAGGAAGCCCATTTCCTTCCTCCTGAGGCTACCACACTCCACACCAGAATTTTCCATGCACTCTGAGAACTAAGACCCTATTGCGTTACCTGCATTACCTTGTGAGCACGTTTGGACCCAAGACTCTGCCACATCACTCCTCCCCCACATTCCTGTCCGTGTCCTCACCCTCTGCCTCCACAAGGAGGCCAACTAGCCATTGCTGGTGGACCTGGCTGACCAAGAGGAAAATGCCTAGCATCAAGTATATTTAAAATTACAGTTTGTCTTTGGAAATAAAACATTTAGCACAGTGCTTGGCACAAAATGAGTACCCAATAAAAGTTAGATAGTCTTATTAGTATTTGACAGGATGTCATCAGCCAACCCCTATAATGATCCCATTAACAGACACTAAAGAATAAGTTGTTAAAAGTGGTTGCAACCTTAATAACAAACACTCCTAGCTCTTTCTCTTATCCTGGGACAAGTAATGCATTTGCTGCTTTCAAGAGGAAGACACCTGAGGAAGGAAATAAAATAAGTCCTGCTGGTGATTTTGCTTTGTTAAAAAAATCACTTGTCTTCACTGAAGTGTAGGTAGGATGGCGTGGAAGTCTCAGCTGCCTTGGTCATCCTACTTTCACTCATTGCTCTGTCTGAGGATCCTGATGTGGGCCAGGCCCTCCCTGGTGCCAGCTCCTTTCCTGCCAGAAGGCAGCCTTGCCTGAGGGTCAGGGCTGCAGGGCAGGGAGGTGGGATCTACTGGGTTTCTGGAAAGGAGGGAAGGGGTCAAGGGGAAGGTGCTTCGACACTGTAGGAAGGTTACAGGCCATCAGCCAGGTCAGCTGGTTCCCTGTGGAAATTAGTACATCTCTGAGGGCAAAATCAAATGAATGTAAGACAGTGCTTACATTTACTCTTCTTCAAATTCAGTTCCATGTAGTTTATACTCCCAAAAGGTATTTGCAAATACAATTACAGTCATGTGCCGCATATCGACATTTTGGGCAATGACAGGCCACATATGCATCAGTGGTCCCATGAGATTATAATAGGAGAAGAATTCCTACGGCCTAGTGCCTAGTGACATTGTAGCCATCGTAGGGTCATAGGACAATGCATTGCTCACACATTTGTGGTGATGCTCGTGTAAACAAACCTACTGCATTGCCAGTCATATAAAAATGTAGCACGTACAATTATGTGCAAGATATAATACTTGATAATGGTAATAAAAGACTATGTTACTGGTTAACGTATTTACCATAGTATACTTTTTATAGTTATTTTAGAGTGTACTACTTCTACTTGTATTTTTTTTTTTTGAAAAGTTAGCTGTAAAACAGCCTCAGGCAGGAGGCAGGTCCTTCAGGAGGTATTTTAGAAGGCACTGTTATCATAGGAGATGACAGCTCCACCAGTGTTATTGCCCCTGAAGACCTTCTAGTGGGACAAGATGTGGAGGTGGAAGACAGTGATATTGATGATCCTGACCCTGTGTTAAGCCTAGTCTGATGTGTGTGTTTGTGTCTTAGTTTTTAACAAAAAAGTTTAAAAGGTAAAAAAAAAATAGAAATTTTAAAAATAGAAAAAAGCTTTTAAAAATAAGGATATAAAGAAAGGAAATATTTTTGTACAGCTGTAGAACATGTCTGTGTTTTAATCTAAGTATTATTACAAAAGAGTCAAGCTAAAAAATATTTAAAAGTTTATCAAGTAAAAAAGTCACAGCAAACTAAAGTTAATTTATTATTAAAGAAAAATATTTTTTTAGATATAAAATTTAAAAATTCTGCATTAACTGTGAATTCTAAGTAGGATTATCTGGTGAAACACATTTATCCATCAAGACCATTTGGTATGTGTTAATGTATGTATTCCATTGGTGCTGGAAGATGCCTGTATCAACACATGTGACTTCATGGAATGTTTCTTAATGTTCACAGTCCTTAGAATGCAGTTTCAACCCATAGATAGCTGGTGATGGATGTTACTGCAGGAAAATGCAGGATTAAAATTGTCCTTGTGATAAAAGAAAGAAAAGAAAAATACTTTTTTAATAAATTTAGCATAGTCTAAGTGTACAATGTTTGTAAAGTCTACAGTAGTTAGTACAGTAATGTCCTGGGCCTTCGCATTCACTCACCACTCACTCAGTGGCCCACCCAGAGCAACTTCCAGTCCTGCAAGCTCCATTCATGGTAAGTGCTCTGTACAGATGTACCATTTTTGATCTTTTATACCATATTTTTACTGTACCTTACTATGTTTCGATACACAAATATTTACCATTGTTTTACAGTTACCCACAGTATGCAGTACAGTAGCGTGCTGTAGAGGTTGGCAGCCTAGGAGCAATAGTCTAGGTGTACAGTAGGCTGTGCCATCTAGGTTTAAGTACACTGTAGGATGTTCACACAACGAAATCACCTAACAACACATTTTTCAGAACATATCCCCTCATTAATTGATGCATGGCTGTATTTACATTAAAGGACTCCATAATTTCCCCATTTCCATTCAAGAAAGAACAAATAGTTGGCTCCCAGGTGAGAGTCTGCCAGCAGGAAGCGGGGGCGAGGTGGGTGTGACGGATGAGCTGGAGTTCAGGAGAGCTCTCCTTGCCCCTTGGGGAGTCACCGTGAGTGTTTGGTTTGGCATAACAGGTGTGTCCACTGGTAATGGATTTTCCTCTCCTTCTGACTTGTGAGGAAAGAAAGAATATGATAGATTATTATATATAAATATCCGCAATCATTGTTGAGCATCTCGGTAAATGCCTGATGATGAGAATTTTGCAATGCTGTAGACCAGGGGTGACACTGAGAGATCTGGACATTAGCCACTCAGGCCGTAGTCACCATCCCCAGTTGGCATGGCCCTGCTCCCAAAGCTGGAATCAAATAAAGGCAGGTGATTCCATCTTTCTAGACTCAGTAGAGTCACCCCTGCTTTGGGGGTGCCCTAGTGAATGCTGTTCCCAGAAATCAGGAACTGCTATTAGGGGTATTTTTTGATAGAAGTTGAAACAACAAATTAAAATGATTCAAGATAAAAAATGCCAATATTTGTTTCACTTTAAAAGGTACAGACTCTCTCCCTTTGAGCTCCCATGAAACCTAAATGTGCATCTCTCTGACCGCTTCTCTCACTTGGCTGTCCTTTCTGTTCACTCATCTATCTTCTATTAGACCGGCACTACCAACATTTGGGTGAGATAATGCTTTGTGTGGGGATGTCCTGTGCATTATAGGATGTTTGGCAGCACCTCTGGTCTCTACCCACTAGCTTCCAGTAGCAGTGCCCTCCTCGTGTGACAGTCAAAAATGTCTCCAGACATTGTCAAATGTTAGGGGGTGGGTTGGGGCAAAATCACCCCCAGGTTAGGAACCAGATGCATAAGTTCCTGTAGCCCCAGCCCTCAGCCCCAAAGCCTGGCACAGAGGAGGCAGTCAGTGAATATTTAGCTGTTATATGACTACATCAGAGGAAGGAAGCCCTTTTTCAAAAGAAGAAACGTTTCACTTCTGGAGTGCAGGGTCTCTGATCTTCCCTTAGTCTCTCAGCTGTGTTATAAATGTGTTTATAACACAGTTCTTTTAACGCCGATGATGCTGAGATGGCGTTAATCCTGGACACACAGAACTGAAAAGTTAAAGATGGTGCACCAGAAAAAGAATGTGTTTTTCACAAAGTATGGTATCAAAAAAACAATGCATGACTATCTGGATTTAAATGACAATGATCTGTTCTCCTGGCACACTTAAAGCAAAGGCAACTTGCTGTTCCCCACCCCCAACCCCCCACCCCCACCCCCGCTCCAAGAAGCATGTTGAAAAAATGCAGTGGCCTTATCTGAGTTTTCATCTTGCAAGATCCTTTTATTGTCTCTTATGTTTCTTTTCTTGGGCTCGTTAACGCTTTCAATTCAAAACACATCCACTTACCGGCTGATTCAAGACGTCAGAAGCCCCAGTGGGGATGCACAGCTGAAAGGCCGGTTTGCAGGTGGCAGCTCCCCTGTCCTGCACCACCCCGCACCTCTCCTGTCCCAGAGGAGTTAACTGCCTCCTTCTCCCCTGCTTCCCTCTCCTGCTTCCCTCCCCCACTTCAGCTTTTCAAATTTCACCCCAGAAGAAACTCCATCTATGTTCCTTTGAATTCTATGGGCTTTTGAGTCAGAGAAGGGATGACTCTTTCTTCTTCTCTTTAATTCAGCAGATCACAGAGCCGTGGCGCGTTGCCTGGCGCTGCTGCTGCCAGGGTGGAATTGGCGGAGCGGCGTGAGAAGGCCAGGGCTGGTTCTTAAACTGGCCTCTGGGCGCGGCTGATCTAATTGAATCTCAGCTTTTGTTGGTCCGTGTTATGAAGAGCAGAACGCTTTCGTTCCTCCGCACTGTTCTCCTTTGTGCTGGGGGACCCGGGGACCGTCAGAAATAGAAATGGCGACACTGTTCTCGCCTTCTGAACATTGGTTGCCCCAGACCCGGACTGGGAGATAAAAGAGAACATTTGGTAGAGAATGTTCACCTTTAAATATACTTGTGAAGGTTTCAGAGCTACGGAAGATAACATGAAGAAATATCGCATTCAATATCCAATCTCCTGTTTTCATAAACTGCCGTATTAACCCACTTAATTAGGGGAGGGCATGGTATTTTAGAATTCCCTTAGTCTCTCAGCTTTGACGCTTCTCACCTGCTGCCTGGCGTTAGCACCGTGAAATCAGCTCTTGTCTCTCCCAAAGGCAGGAACAACCTCGGGCTGATAGCAGCATCCACAGCAGCACACAGTAGGGGCTCAGTTCCTTGGGTGGAGCTGCTACCACCCCTCAGCAGGGTAACCAGAGCCCAAATCCTGTGACCAGAACCCGAGGCCCACAGTGGGAGAGAGAAGGGAAAGAAACACTCTTCTTTCTACTCCTACCTTTAATCTCCTGCTGGTGTCTCCTTTGGCCAAACCCATCCCAGCCAGCCAGGGAGCCCTGGTGATGAGGTTCACATAGGTCAGCCTCCTGGGAAGCAGAGCAGGACAGAGAAGAGTAGAAAATGGACCCGGGGGGGGGTCAACAGAGAACAACTAGCATGACCGTTCTCAGACCCATGATGTGAAGAGTAGGAAGGGGGCCACCTTGACGACTTGTGCAGGGTTGTAAGAGGAGAGTGAAGTCACCTCCCTCTCCCTCCCACCTCTGTCTGAGAACCTGCCTTGTTCTTATCTTTGCTAAATGACAGAGGCAACTTCAGGTCACCCACAGTGCCCAGCCACAGAGACAGTGGAGGGCAATCCCAACTTCCCTTTTAGCTGTGCCCCGTATTGCCCGTGTAGTGCCACCAGTGGCAGCAGACACAGTGGAACTGCCCCGTGGGGAGCCCAGCCCTGCCACCAAATCCAGGGCCAAGCAGAGGATATTGTTCCTACTTAAGATTCTCTTACGAACCCCCACTGCAGCGGAGAGGACATGGCCCCAGAACTTGTGGAGGTGGTTACGGTTACTCAGGTGGTTCTCTGCCCTCAGACAGCAAGGAAAGGAATGCTATCAGTTATTATCTGCCCTTCATCCCCTAAAGTGTGTTTCATGGAAGCTAAGCCCAACAAGATGCTCTATGGTCAAATAAGTTTGGGAAATTTGCATGCTCTTCTAGGAAAAGTGAGATACGTGTTGGCACATTAAAGACTCTGAGAGTCTTACGATAAAGAAATCTCTTTAATGCTCTTTATCCTAGAGGATTTGACCACAAAGTCTTTTCTTAATGAAACACCAATTCTCATCCCTGGAACCACCACCTTGAGAAAGGCTAGTCAATGGGGTCACAGGCATCAGGGGCTAGAGTTTAAAGAGCACATAGATTACTCAGACATGGTAACCACAGTTCTTGCCAAAAGTGGACCTTAGCAAGCAATTCCAGATGAACATTTTTCAAATGTGCTATTTTTTATAAAGCATTTTCACCATATAGTTTGTTAACTTTTGTTATTTCAAGCCAGCCACTGAGCAAATATTATATCCATCTATAACCACAATAACTCTAGTACCTTTATGTTAGAATTTGAAAGGTAAAATATCGTAACTTTCTAACAGATTATCACAGCATCGTAGGGCCAGGAAGATAAAGACACAGGATCAGGCATCAGCCTCCTGAGCTCAGTTCCAGGCTCCTGCACTTCCCAGCTGTGAGGCCTCAGAAAACCCCTAGACCTTCCTAGGATATAAAATGTTCTTCTTAAAATCTTTAACATAGTGATTGTAATAGTGTGATACTATTATACACAAGGATTGCCATGAGCGTAAATGAGTCGCCTTGGCTCAGCCCCTGGCTCAATAAATACATGCCATGTCATCATCATCATCATCGTTATTATTATCCTCCTCCAGTCCTTTGGGCATCATCATTTTGGCTGTAAATTCCCGTTCAGCTGGTGTCAGTGCCAAACCACTGAGCCTGTCCTTCCTTCTGGTGCTTTTAGGGAACACGAAGTAAACGACGAACATCCTGGCCTTGCTGAGGACTTGGAGCTTTTTCATATTGCTTTGTCTTGGCAGAAAAAAACAAGGAACGTTAGCGGATGGCCACATTGAAAATGTAAACAGCAATTAGGTTGATACAATCTTAGGGTGTGATGACATTGAGTTTTACGTGTTTCTGGTAAAATCAAAGTTCTAAGGCCAAAGTGACATCAAGTTATATTTGGCTATTGCCACACTTGTACATTTCATTTAAATAATAATTCCAAATTTTGTTTCATTGTGCAAAACTATATGTTTATATTTTAAATTACCTTATTAAAATAAAATTACTCTTTTTGGTATAAGTAGGGAAAAGCATAAACAAAACAAAAATATAATAAACTTCAAACTGCTGTAGCTTTCTCCTCTCTCCCTTTCTCTCTCTCTCTCTCCTCTCCTCTTCTCTCCTCTTCTTAATTTTTCTTACCCTCTGAAGGGAAATTTTTCAACTTTAGAAATTTTGAGATACATTTTTTGAATAATATCTCTACTTAATACCTTTGAAATATTTATCATTTTCTTAATATGACAAACAACAAAGAACCATCTCTTGTTTTGAAAACAGAGACTCAGTGGCTGTAATTGTGAAGATCTTTTAGAAACAGAATTTCTCTAATACTCAGTATATGATAAGACATAAGCCGGGCGCGGTGGCTCACGCCTCCTAGCACTCTGGGAGGCCGAGGCGGGTGGATCCCTCAAGGTCAGGAGTTCGAAAACATATATATAAAAAACCAAAGGCAAACAGAAGTATGGCAGTTCCCAGCAGACATTCAGTTCACGCCCCCTGTGTGACTAGTGAGTCGTCTGATGTGACGTCTACTGACAGCGTTGCTTGAAGCTCCCACAGCCTGGCGAATTACGCCTGGTGATGAAGCACAGTCACATGTGCTTTCCTTGAGCCTGTACCTGCCTTGCTCCACTTTGAAACGATTTATAAAATTGCCAGTTTTAATGCAGACGAGTGAATCACACCAAGCAAGCGACAGAGCAGGAGCATCTCGGGGTTCTTTCTCTCACCAGCTCTCAGCGTCACTCGGTGCAAGAGCTGTGCGTGCCTTGTGTGTCTAAGCTCTTGGCTTGATCTCAAATCCGTTATATTTTTAACTCAGGTTGATCTGTTAAAGTCCTGGCCAGGCATTTCATTCAAATCAACTCTAAATTGCTATGATTACAGGTTTAGGACTTCATATACGTTGATTAAACCTCAAGAACCTCTCTTTAAGTAATTGCCTTCCTTAAGTACATCTCGTTCCTTGTGTTGTCAGTTGTTTCATCACATTACTGATTCGGCCAAGGGAGCATTTGTCTCGTTCACCCTGGCCCACATCCCTTAGTTTGGAATTATTTCAATGATTTGATTTTACTTTCCGTTTGGTCACTTTTATGGGAATCATCTTATAAACTCATAAGTCAAAATATTTCTTTATCTCAGATTACTTCTTGTATCTGATTTGCTCTCCAATTTTCAGTAGCTCTGAACCTGAACAAATTTCAGGTTCATTTTAATCCCTTAACCTGTTTGAAGCAAACAGAAGACAACCAGAATTAACTCAAAATTTGTAATTATTTTAAATAAATTTTGCCTCTTTCATGTTTTCTGAATTTTGTTCTTAATTACCAAATGCCAACCAAAAGTTTTATTGGCAAAACTGGATTATGAGTTTTCCTCTTTGTGATACTAATTTTTATAGTCACTGGACCAATTTACAGTTTACATAGCTGATGTCATGTATTTTGTACTATTTTGTCAAAAGCAACTTACAGATTTTCCTTCCAGGAAAGTTGGGAGGGAAGGTGTGGTTGACAGTGAGGGGGGTGGCAAGATCCCACGCTTCCACTTAAGAGTGAAGAACATTGCTAAATATCATCCAAATGTCCAGCCCAGTTCTCTCTCACTCCCCTGAATTACCAGGGTCCCCTGAAAGGGCCCAAACCAGCCCTAGGGCTGCAGCCCTGAGCTCACAAGCAGTGCTCTCCCTGCAGGTGTACCTGGCAGCAGGCACCGTGTATGGCCTGGAGAGCCAGCTGACTGAGCTGGAAGATGCTGCCCGCTGCATCCACAGTGGCACTGATGAGACCCAGCTGGCAGATCTGGAGGATCAGGTGGCCACGGCTGCAGCCCAGGTCCACCATGCTGAGCTCCAGGTAAGAACTCTCCTCTCTGCCCAGATGGGGGCCCACAGGGGGAAAGAGGGAGCCATGGAATCTGCCAGTTGTCATCCTCTCCAGCACACTTGCATGGATATGGTTCTTCCAGGTGGAATCCACCAAATACTCGCTTTTTAAAGTAAAGCCCTCTTCTCTCCCAAATTATAGCCTTGATAATATATTGGACTTCCCTTTAAAACCTTATGCCAGTTTCCTCTTTGACAAATGTCCTGAACCATATGTAGTCTCCTTGCTATACAGGTTCCCATTCCACCCCAAGACCACCCTTATCTGACCCTTATCACATTGTTAATTACTTATTTAATGCCAGTTTTCTTGTTATAGACTAAAAGCTCCATGAGGACAGGACTAGCAGGTAACTTACCACAGTAACCCCAGTGCCTAGCACAGTACCTAATAACACAGATTTGGCACTTGATAAAAATGGGATGAATTTTGAGACTGGAAGCATAGATTTCTCAGGCCAATATTTTGCATGTGGAGCAAGCTGGATTTAGATATGGCTATTTCAGAACTGATTGCTGTAGTCTCCATAACTTTGTGAAGAAGGCTGCTTGCAGTTTTTATGACTGTTCCCTTGGCCTTGGACGCTGTCAGTCAAAATTGATCATGGACTAAGCCACTGATTCCCCAACTGGAGTCTGCAGAAATATACCTAGTCTCAGGGACCCATGACAACATTTTTTCCTTGAAAGGGGTCCATATGTTACTCAAGTTTGAGAAACACTGGTCTCTGCAGCATAAATTCAGCACAGACCCTCTGGTCCACTGATATTTCTATAGATTCTCATAAAAACTGTATCCTTGGGAGAATTGTGGTCAATAGAAACCACCTCTGGATAGAGATGCTGACAATCTCAGGTGATATTTATTTTAAAAGTAAATATTTTGAATTTAAAGATAATCACAACTCCTAACATCATGAACCGCTCTTGAGAATGAGAGGGTGCAGTTCTCGGCTCTGTGGATGGGTTAGTGCTGTGGACTAGAAATGGTCCCAGCAGACAGATGGCCCCGTTGACTATTCATCATCAGTAAGGATGACTGAAGAGCAGCTCTCCTCAAAAAAATTATTTTCCATTAATTTCGCCAAGACTTGATCCATTTATTGTCAAAGTTATATGTAGGAGAATCAAATTATTTGTTTTCTGGTACAGTGTGCAGCAAATACTTCTTGAATGATGTAGCAGGAAGTAATATTTATGGGTATTTGGAGGGTTTTCTTGGATAATTAGTTATTCCTGCTTCCAAATTTTTCTGCACTTAAATTCTTAGAGCCAGGTTTTATGGCAGAAAATCCTAGTGTCCCAAATGTCCATTTTGCATGCTTTTAAATGTGCCTGTTTTATTATTTATTTTTAAAATAACGATAATGTTATCAATAATAAATACCCAGTGCTCAGTGAGCCTTACTTTGTGCCAGGGCCTGTGCTTAGTGCTTTACCTCGTTACTGTGTTTAACCTTTTCAGCAAGCCCATGAAGTGTGGCTACGTTATTATTCTCCTTTTATATCTGAGGAAATTGAGGCTCCAAAAGGTTAAACCACTTGCCCAACGCTACTTTCAAAAACTAGGAAGTAATCAAACCTGGATTTTTAACCCAAGTCTTTCTGACCTCACAGCTCACATTCTCAACCAGACTGTGCTGTGTGGTTTCCTGAGAAAGGTGTTGGTCCGGCCATCAGGCGAGT
Source organism: Lepilemur ruficaudatus (assembly GCA_963574885.1). Taxonomy (NCBI): domain Eukaryota; kingdom Metazoa; phylum Chordata; class Mammalia; order Primates; family Lepilemuridae; genus Lepilemur; species Lepilemur ruficaudatus. Next base: position 10,933 of record CAUYRT010012704.1, read on the forward strand.
GCACTCGCCTAGGAGTCCTTAATTTGCATGGGAGATTTCTGACCCTGCTGTCAGCTCTGCAGATGTCTCAACAGGACCTCCCGCCATGTGGAGACTCTCCCTACACTGCGAGCTGCTGCCAGAGAACAAAACCTCCAGCTCCCTGTTGTCTGCTCTCATCCAAAGTCTAGTCTCATCTCACAGAGGGATTCCTGTAGGATGATAGGAGGGTCAGCCTACAGGACGGAGGAGGATAGATGTGCTAAATTGTGCTCCTGGATTGGGACAGATTCTAAGGATGTTGTCAACGTAGAGTTTACCTTTGGGACAGACTGTCATTGTCCAGTGCTGAAGGAGATTGCAGAGTGACCCGTGGGTGTTGCCATGGCAAGGTGGTTTCTAGGAGCATTCCTAGAGACAGTCTCTCTGAACTCTTAGTGTCAGGAAAAGCTGCTCTTCTGAGCGCTTGGTCTTTATGTTGTGGACATAGAGTCCTACACTGGGCTCTTGCCTTTGGCTCCCGGGAGATTCAGAGCTGAATTGATCATCCCCTTCTAGCAAGTCCGTGGCTCATTAGGCATGCAGTCTTAGGAATGAAATGGGACATAATTACATAGAGAGATGACAAAATATAGGCAAAATCAGCCCTCGGTAGTCTCCTTTCCTCTTTCTTTGTCCTTTGTCCTATGGACTAAAGCTTCTTATTCCAGAACCCAACAGTCAGCACATCGGGTCAGCAGCTTGTTTTCACACTGACTGTGTCTCCTAGGGCTCTCTGAGCAAGGCTTTCATCAAAATTGCTCCCAGGGAAGAATGTGGGCATCTAATCCACACCAGTTGTGAATGACTGGTAAAAGCTTAGCCTGCAACTTTTCTCAGAGGCTTGTGCAATTTATTGGTCTATAAACCAAAGGAATGCAACTCTCAAGGTGAAATCTGAGCAGTTGGAACAGGAAGGCATCTGGGGGCCAGGAAGGGGCAGGGCTCACGATGGCTCTTTCTGGGGCTGGTTACTGAGCAGCTTCGCTTGCACCCTGCCACCAGCTGCCACCAACGTGGCCTTCTTCTACCTCCCCTCCTTCTCTGACCAAAGCTGCCACCTCTCAGGGGTAGGGGAGACATCCCCAAATTTGCTGACCCTTGAGCCCTTGTCCCTGCACCTCCTCTAGCACCTATCCCAGTAGGCTTTGTCCAAGGAAGCCCTTGGTAAATGACGGCAGAATTAGAATTTGTCTTGAGCAGCACAAAATTGTGGAGGGCGAAGGGAGGCAACAGAGACCTCAGGGGTGGGGCACACACATGCTGGCTGCTGGGCCTGCCTTCAGGATGCTGTGTGGTGGCAACACCCAGGATGTGCCATCTCAGCAGATCCCTGCCTCTCCCCCCAACTCTGCGAGCCTTTTCCTTCCTCTTCCAGTGTCCCCCATGCCAGGCCTTGGCAAGTCCTCTGACAATATGGCAACATGGTGAGAGCATGGATTAATTCCAAGCCCAGTCCCAGACCAGCTGTGAGATGTTGGGTTTATCACTTATCCCTTTGAGCCACAGTTTTGTCATCTGTGAAACCAAGAGAAGGCACTTACTTCATGGAATTATTTTGAGGCACGGATGAGTTTATGTATTTGATGCACTTAGCATGGTTCCGGGCACATAGTAATGCCCTTCTCCTAAGGGCAGAGACAGTGTCTTCTTCATCTGTGGGAATGGTCCAGGGTTCTCTCTAGGGCTCTTGTTTTCTATTTCTGCCTTCAGACTCTGCGGGAAGGAAATCTGAGTTCTCTCTGACCCTCCCATGTTATAAACGAGGAGACTGATGCCCAGAGAGGGGAGGGAGTTTCTCAAAGCCACTTGGCCTCTTAATGGAGGAGTTAGACTCAAACTGGGGGCTGCTGGGCCTCCTCCAGAAACCTGGTGCTGTGGTTTTGGATTCATGAAGTTATGGAAGAAGGAAGCAGGACCTATAAATCACACCTGCCCTTCAAAGTTCAGTTCACATGTTGGCTTCTAGGGAAGCCTTCCCTGACCGCCCTCCTCCCACCCCCATGCTAAGTCCGGTGGCCCTGGGCCGGGTTCCCGTAGTGCTCCCAGGCTTCCCTTTATCGCTAGGCAAACTCTGATGGGTTGTTGACCTGCTTATAGCTACCAAATTAGAAACGTAAATTTCTAAAGAAGGGCTTGTTTTTTGTCTTCCCAAGACACAATGTAGAGAGGTGTCTGGTAGAAGTTGAACGAATGAATGAACACACATCAAAGCAAATTTGTTCTCTATAAACTCAGTAACACTTTTAACAAAGATTCTCCCCATCTGTATTTTCTCTTTGCCAATCCTGTCTTTCTGTTGCATGAAGATTTCTGATATCGAGAGCCGAATTTCAGCCCTGACCATTGCAGGATTAAACATAGCACCATGTGTGCACCTCACAAGAAAACGGGCCCAGAAGCAAAGGAACCAGGTGTGTTTGTCCCTCACTCCCTCTGTTGGACTGTTGCATGACCTGGAAAATTTAGAAGATAAAATATCTTTGGCTTTGCAAAGGTATATTGATCACTGTGTTCTATGTGTAGGTACAAACCATAGACACATCAAGGCAGCAGAGGAGGAAATTGCCTGCTCCACCAGTGACAGGTATGCTTAAATTAAAACCACAGAGCTACCAAAAAATTCAGCCTGAATCATTTACTGTGAGTAACCCAGAGATCTGAGTTTGAGGGCCAGATCTAATGAAGAATTCTCACGCACAATCGCTCTTGTCAATCTTGACTTGGGTGCCCCCAGAAGAAACCTCTATGGAAAATAATATGGAGCTACCTCAAAGAACTAAAAGTAGAATTACCATTTCATCCAGAAATCCCACTACTGGGTATTTACCCAAAGGAAAAAAAGACATTCTATAATAAAGACACCTACACTCAAATGTTTATAGCAGCACAATTCAGAATCGCAAAAAGATGTGGAAACAACCCAAGTGCCCATCAATACGTGAATGGACTAATAAAATGTGGTATATGTATATACCACGGAGTACTATTCAGCCATAAAAAAAGTGGTGAGCTAATACCTCTTGTATTATCCTGGTGGAAAAACAAACACCACATGTAATCAGTACCATTAAATTGGTACTAATTGATTAACACATATGCACACACGGAAGTAACATTCTTCAGGTGTGGGACAGGTGGGAGGGGGAGGAGGGGATGGATAAACTCACACCTAACGGGTGCAGTGTGCACTGTCTGGGGGATGGGCATGCTTGTGGCTGTGACTCTGGCAGTGCAAAGCAATTTATGTAACCAAAGTGTTTGAACCCCTGTAATATTCTGGGGAAAAAAATAAACCCTGCAACAGGATGGGATTGCAAGTAATTTATTTGGGAGGTGACTCCAGAAAGTACAGGTAAAGGAGGAGAGAAATGATTCAGGGAAGGAAAGTGAGCCAATACAGGGCAACTTTAGTTAGTAGGTTATTTCTTTGGGCAAATAAGCTAAGTGCTCCTGGGAACCTCTGAGAGAGAAAGTTGACTGTGCCTCAGAGTTTTCTGCCCAAAGGGGAGGAAGACAGGGTGTGTGTCCTCTAACTCCCGTCCATCACTGGCTGAGGGTTACTTCTGGGGGCACTGACTCCCTCGCACTTCCCATCTGCCCCAGCATGAGCCAGGAGCAAGTGGTGGTGCTTGCTGTAGGATCTGCTGGAACGTGCTGGAATGGTGACTGTCACGGGGAAGTGGACAGAACACCAAAAGCATCTGCCACAGTGTCCAACCTAAAAGGGACTCCAGCGACACCAGTCATGTCACCTTTATCCAGTGGACATTTTTAACAATTTCCCTGGGTTCAGAAGCCACAAGAGAAATTTTGGTTTACAAATCGTGGAATAGAAAGTCAGAAGATGCGCATTTGAGCCTTGGTTCTGGCAGTCATCATTTAACAAACACTTATTGAATGTTTACTTTATATTCTACAAAACCCTATACAGTTAAAATTTATCACAGGTCTATAATCCTTTATTTGAAACACTTGAGTCCATATGTATCTCACAATTTCTTGGGTGTTACAAAGCTAATATGGCACACATTACATGTACTATGTATTTCTTAACACCCCCATGGTGTGTGGGCAGCATCTGATGATCAAACACATCAATGTCCTTGCAGCAAAGCATGAGAACATTCACACTTGGTGAGATGGACAAGGACCTTAAATAGCCACATGTCAGTTCAGGTCAGGTTGTGTAATCAGATGATTTGGGCTCCGAAGTTATAAAAATTTGCAGCCTTTTTTTTTTTTTTCTTTGAGACGGAGTCTCACTTTGTTGCCCAGGCTAGAGTGCCGCGGCATCATCCTAGCTCACAGCAACCTCAAACTCCTGGGCTCAGGCGATCCTCCTGCCTCAGCCTCCCGAGTAGCTGGGACTACAGGCATGCGCCACCATGCCCGGCTAATTTTTTCTGTATATTTTAGTTGGCCAATTAATTTCTTTGTATTTTTAGTAGAGATGGGGTCTCTCTCTTGATCAGGCTGGTTTCGAACTCCTGACCTTTGAGCAATCCGCCCACCTCAGCCTCCCAGAGTGCTAGGATTACAGGCGTGAGCCACCACGCCTAGCCTAAATTTGCAGCCTTTTATACTACAGGATTGTCAATAAGAATTTATGAATTCTATTGGGTTATTTCCAAGCTACTTTTTCCCAGAAAGCTACAAATGATCCCTTGACATATTTGATCAATCATAAATTAAACACAAAAATATTCTGCATTAAACACAGTACAGGAATGAGATGCCAAGCCCAGAATAAAAACCTAAGTAATCTGACCACCTGGTCTTTTTCCTTAACAATCAGTCCAACTTCTGGGTAAGACTTATTCCCATTTATTTCCTTTCAGCTGAAAAAATTGAGATGTCTTCAGCGACCACCAGTAAAACATTTAACCGCAACTTCATTCTCCAAGGCTCCTCAACGAACGGGACTAAAGAAAGGAAAAGCACCACTGAGGATTTGATGGTAAATGTCATCTTTGTCTTAAGGCTCATCACGTCCACTGTGGATGGTATCTCCATTCTGCAGCCTTTCCTTCTGTACCCCAAACCCCCATCAGAGCCCCCAAAAGCATCTTCCCTGCATGATCTCATGGTCCCCTGGCTTTGGAGGTTCTCAAAAAAGGTGAATAACATCCTGCCTGCTATTGCTGACCTCCAAGAACATGGGCATGTCCCCTCAATTATATCTCCAGATCCTTGTAGGAACCAGATTTGATATAAGAGAAATAAAAATATATGCACACAGGACTGTAAGGTCTGGTTGAGGTGTATGAGTTTTAATTGTTTTCCATCCATATTCACTCTTCCTTAAATTTCCTTTTAGCCATTAATGCTGTATTCCTGGAAAAAAATCAGCAGCTACCCCTAAATGTGACAAAGGAAGGGGCAGTAGATAATTTGCACAAACTCTAGACATCATATAAAGGGGGCTAATGGACCATTTGCTTAAAAACCAAAATATGTGTTAGCATTTTGGCAGATGCTTGACACTGCTTATATAGGACATGATGATCCAACCAGGCTGTCTCAGTGACCAGTTATGCTGGGTGTAGATCATGTCTGGGATGACAAGATTGAAGCAGGACAATCTGTTGCCTTTCATGCGTCACCCATCCCCCCCCTCATTGTCCCTGTCTCATGATCACAGAAACCCCAGGTAATGGCATAATGGTGGGCACATCATTCTGAACGCTGTCTACTCCCTTAGGCGCTGTATGGCCACCGTGCCACTCACTGCCTTCCCTCCATTGGTCAGCCACTGACCCTGACCTTTTAAAGTCTATTCACTTTGCTCCTGGGTGTTACTTAAGAACTAAAAAGATGCATTTCCACATTAAAAGGGCAGACCACCAGGGTCAGGGGAGGAATTGGTGATAAATAAGATAGTTACAAATAAATGATCTTTAACAGAGACAGAACATAGACGGGTGGTTGCCAGGGGCTGTGGGGAGGGAGAATAGGAAGAAACTGCTTAATGGGTAAAGGGTTTTACTTTGGAGTGATGGAAATTTATTGAAACTAGATAAAGGTGATGGTGGTACAACCTTGTGAATGTATTAAATACCACCGAATTGTTCAGTTTCAAATGGTTAATTTTATGTCATGTGGATTTCACCTCAATACGTTACGTTTTAAAATAAAACAAAAGTAAATTACCTTAAAGTAACACAGAGAGATTAAAAATGAAAGAATGGACAATATTTACTAAACAAAAACAAAAAAGAGCAGAAATATTACTTTCAGCCAAAGGAGAGTTCAAGACAAGAAGCACTGAGAGAAAACAAGGAGGAAGGATGTTTTAATTTTGGTAAAATAAGGTAGTTGAGTCATGAGGCTTTCTCAATTTGGCAGACAATAGAGCAATACAATTATAGCGCAACGGTTGGTGACTTTAAAACTCCCTTATCAGCCTTTAACAGCACAAATGTCCCATAAATAAATACAAATTAGAGAATTGAGTAGTATAATTATTAAGCTTTAATTAAGATGTTTATTTGGCTGGGCACGGTGGCTCACGCCTGTAATCCTAGCACTCTGGGAGGGCAAGGTGGGAGGATCGCTCGAGGTCAGGAGTTCGAGACCAGGCTGAGCAAGAGCAAGACCCTCTCTCTACTAAAAAGAGAAAAAATTAGCTGGGCGTGGTGGTGTGTGCCTGTAGTCTCTTGATGAACAGGACTAAAGAAAGGAAAAGTACCACCAAGGATTTGATGGTAAATGTCATCTTTGTCTTAATGCTTAGGAGGCTGAGGCAGGAGGATGGCTTCAGCCCAGGAGTTTGAGGTTGCTATGAGCTAGGCTGATGCCATGGCACTCTAGCCTGGGTGACAGAGCAAGACTCTGTCTCAAAAAAAAGAGAAAAAAAAGGAGATGTTTATTCAACTTTACACTTTACAGATTATTCACTTTCTTTCTAAGCATCAGTGGATCATTTATAAAAATTGATTTTATACCAACTTACAAAGAAAACCTCAATAAATCCCCAAAATTAAAAAGTATAAAACTGCCTTCAGTGACCACAATGCCAAACATAATCTAGAGCGATTCTGTCTAACAGAACTTTGTATAAGGGTATGGCACTATTCTACATCTGCAACGTCCAGTACCATAGCCACTAGCCACATGTGGCTATTAAGCGCTTGAAATGTGGCTATTGCATTGTAGGAACTGATTTTTAAATTTTAGTTAATTTGAGTTCATCTAAGTGTACGTAGCCACATGTGGCTAGTGGCTACCATATCGTACAGGGCAAAACTAGGAAATTAGAACAAAAGTTAAGCAGAAACCCTACTTGGAAGTTAAAAAGCGTTTGTACCACATATATAGCTATGCATGCACATAAACATACACACTTCAAAGTAACCATTGCATTAAAGAAAAAGCAAATCCACAGAGCCCTTAGAAAATAACATTACATATATCAAAGTAAATAGGATACATATAAAACTACACGGAGTCAAATTCATAGTATGAAATATTTTCTTCCTTGTTAAAGAAGAAGCAAAACAAATGAACTAGAGTTCCAGACATCAAAGATAAACAGAAACCAATTAATTATGACCAGAAAACTGTAGAAATTATCATAAATTCAAGAGTGGATTATTTGGAAAAAATTAGAAATTTTTTTGTAAGTCACATGAAGAAAAACATTAAACTAAGAGATTCTAATAGGATATAAAATTTTTATGTAAATATACAATGATATAAAATTATTCTAATAAGTTTTAAAATATTCAATACTAATAACATCAAAATCAAACCAAAATATTACTAAAAACTGAATTGGGAAATAAAAAGAAATTTTAAAATTTATTAACCTTCCAAAAAAGATTCCATGGCCAAATGATTTTACTGATTAATTTTTTTTTTTTTTTTTTGAGACAGAGTCTCACTCGGTTGCCCAGGCTAGAGTGCCATGGCATCAGCCTATCTCATAACAACCTTAAACCCCTGGGTTCAGGCGATCCTCCTGCCTCAGCTTCCCGAGTAGCTGGGACTACAGGCATGCGCCACCATGCCCGGCTAATTTTTTCTATATATTTTTAGTTGGCCAATTAATTTCTTTCTATTTGTAGTAGAGACAGGGTCTTTCTCAGGCTGGTTTCGAACTCCTGACCTTGAGCAATCCACCCACCTCGGCCTACCAGAGTGCTAGGATTACAGGTATGAGCCACCGCGCCCAGCTGATTAATTTTGAAGAAATAGTTAATTCCCATGCTACATAGAAAATATTCCAGAGCATTAAAAAATTGAAGGCTGAAAGATTGATGTTGTAAAACTATCAGAACCCAGACTATGGAAGCCTAACATGGCTGGTAAGCATGCATGTGCCCCATGCTAAGTCACACGCAGGCATGTGCAGATACACACAAAACACACATTATACTTTTTCAGAGAAATGAAGAATATGAATTAAAATATTAGCAAATTAAACAGAGTAGTACATTAAATAATAAATTATTAGGTAGATTTTATAGGAATGCAAGGATACCTTAAATATTGTGATATCAATAACTCACATCAATAGTTCCATAAGAAAAGTCATTTCTTCCCAAATTAATTCATAGCTTACTCCAATTCTCATAAAAATCTCAGTGGAAATTTCTTTAGATTCAAGTTCATATGATAAATTAAAAAGAATAGACAAAAGCATTTTGCAAAATTTACAATGATTTTCCTGCCAGGTTTCAAAACAAAAGCTGTAAAGAAACATGATTAAGGAAATAGAATAGAAAGCCCAGAAATAGATACAGGCACATATGAGAAGGTGTTATATGATCTCTCTGAAAGCATTAGAAACCTGAAGAGAAGGTATAGATGATTAAAGAAACAAACAAACAAAAAACTGTGCTTGGAAAACTGGCCACGGAGGTGGTAGTGGGAAAGAAAGCAAGTTAAATAATTACTATATACCAAAATTAATTTCAGGTGGATTAAAAAGTACACGTAAAAAAATGACATCACTTTTTAAGTGATGTAAAATATTTAACTGGTCAATGAGCATGAATAGTTTTTGATATAAGAAGTAGTCAACATTATTTTTAATTGCCTCTTCTCCCCCTCGCCGAGTGGACACTGACAGTGTGTTCCGTATCTCACGGCAGGAGCCCACACTGGAGTCAGCTGTGATGTATTAACGCCATGGAACTCCACTGCCAGTGACCCACTGCCTCGGCCGTACACGACAGTGCCTTGACCCAACAGCCATCGATTACTGTACGGATTTCCACCTGAGGAGGAGGCCTGGGGAGCCACAGGGCTGTCCTGATACCTCACCCAGAAAGCCGTCTCAGACTTGAGCATCGCGGTCTTGCCCACTCTCTGCCTTAGGCTCCCAGGGGAATCCAAGACAGAAAACCAAGACGCTGGCTTCCAACAACAGAGCTCCACGTTCAAAGGATGCATCTTTTCCCTGATCGCTTTGCTACCGTGTGTTGACTTTAAGATCTTTGGGTTTTTTTTTTTTAATCCCTTTGATTCAACTAGAATTTCATGTCAATAATTTGTCCAAGGGAAAATCGTTGGAGGGGGGTGGAGGAAAAGAAAGTGGGGGTTATTATTTAACTCATCATCAATGCTTATTAAACTGTCACAAGCATCTTTGTCTTACAAATGCTAAGGGAAAAGCCAGCCCCTGCAGTCAGCACGAGGGACAGTCTAATTTGGGGACTGTTCCCCATCAAGGCTGCAGGTCTCCCTTCAGCCACCTGCTTCCTGCTAAGCCTTAGCTCGCCACGCTACTAGTCGTTCCCATTGCTTTGCAGTCACCAGCCACAGGATGGAAAGCACTGACTCACCCGTGCCACACTGGGTGTGAAACAATGTCTCATTTAGAATTTAAGGTTCTTCCATGGGCTTACTGAGTCTCCCCACTCTGAAGGGGAGAGGGGCTTGAAAAAGACCACCGTTGGTTCAACTTCAGGGCACTGTCCAGAGTCAACATGATGCGGTTTAGCAATGACCACATCTAAAAATGAATTATTGAAAAATATAACCACACGAGAACACTTTTGTCCTCCAAAATTTATTTCCTAATAAGTATTCATCAAAGTAGCAAAAGGACCTTAAAGATAAAAATGCTTAGGGAATAGGCTTAGAAAATTTACAGGCATGAGAAAAGCAAGGACAAATTGTGAATTTAATGGACACGAGTTGATACGAACTCCACGTTTGTGGTCTATTTGGACCTGTCTCGAATGCATGACCAGAGTGTGCTTATAAAAGCAAATGGAACGTGAATTTTACTCAATTAGTTGGGTATTAGCAGCCTTTTTTACAAATGTTTTCTCCTGATATATTCTGAATCTGAGGAAGACGGTGAAAGATGGGGGGCAAGAGAGTAGTGTTAATGAGTGTTAAGTGCCTGCTCCAAAGGAGGCCATGTTCTTCTCATTTTGATCCTTACAGCAACCCTATGCAGTAGGTATTCCCATGTCTCAGATTGGATAACTAAGGGCCAGAGAGATTAATTTGCCAAAGCCACACCTTTAACCTAATTATAATTGGAATGCCTCACGAAAGCCTAATTCTGTGTTGTTTTCAACCTCTGTGTTCTTTTGCTGCTGTGTGATTTGCTCTGATTCATGTGCTATGATCCACTCCTGATGGGGTCTACGTTTCATCCAATAATACTCCTTGCTGATGCCATGTATGTGTTATCCAACAGAAACGACTCCTTTGAAATAAGCAAAACTTTGACTTTCCTGTTGGGGTGATTCAAAGCAAAACAAACAACAAATTTTTAAAAACACAACAGAAAAAAGGATCTGACTTCCAAATAGAATGTTTTCTTTAAGAGGCATGAAAAGCAACTATTGTTGTGTTACAGTGTTAAAATATTCAGTTTCCTTTGACAAAAACGTGTACTGTGTAAGCCTTGCAAAAACAAAAACAAAAAGAAGCAGAAGCCTTCTCTGTGGCATTTGAATTTTTATAAAGGTTTCCTTGTGCCAAATAAGTGTAAAAATTTAATTTACTATTAAAAACCATAAGCATATGTTACAGTTCCAGAAGAATTATTTTGTCATCAAGTGACTTTGATCTTTAGTGTCAATATTTATATTTAGATTAATTTTTATAAATGAAAGTATTTTAATGGTTTGAGAAAATGAGGACAATAGGAAAGTATCTTTGATGACTTCTGAAAGTTATGCTTCCCTTCATATTATATGCACATTGCCAAGAATTACTGTCAAGAGAAATGATAAAGAAGTAAAAGTCATTTATGAAAATAAAGTTTGTGTGTGTGTGACTTTTTGGTCTGGGGAGAGTAGGAGTGAGTAGGGGGTAATGAGAGAAGCCACGTGGCTAGCAATTGGAGGAGCCGAGGTTAGAAGCCTTCCTTCCGGTTACACAGCTCACCCCTGCACTGCAGGTTCTCCTGACAACAGAATTTCCCAGTGACCACCTCTACTCCAGTGGTCATGCAAGTAAGACCGGGAGTTCTCAAAGGAAGGTGTGATGTGATATTGCCCCCTGCCCAAGGGACATTTGACGAAGTCTGGAGGCATTTTCAGTGCTAACAACTAGGGGTGTGCTACTATTGGCTTCTAGTGGGTGGAGAGCAGGGATGCTGCTGAACATCCTACAGCACACAGATGGCCTCTTAGTCCATTTTGTGTTGCTGTAACTGAATACCACAGACTGGGTAATTTATAAACAAAAGAAAATGTATTTCTCACAGTCCTAGAGGCTGAGTAGCCCAAGGTCAAGGGGGCCAGCATCTGGCAAAGACCTTCTTGCTGCATCATCCCATGGCAGAAGGGCAAGAGAGCATCTTCAAGAGAGAGCAAGAGGGCTTTTAAAAAAAATTTTTTTTAATTTCAATAAATTCAGCAGGTACATGTTTTTTGTTACATGGATGAACTGTGTGGTGGTGAAGTCTGGGCTTTTAGTGTACCCATCACCCAAAGAGTGTACATGGCACCCGATAGGTAATTTTTCGTCTCTCATCCCCCTCCCACCCTCCCACCTTTGGAGTTTCCAGTGACTATTATTCCACTCTGTGTGACCATGCACACCCACAGCTTAGCTTCCTCTTATAAATGAGAACATGCAGTATTTGGTTTTCAAACTCATTTCTAAAACATTCGCTCTCGGAATAACGAACCCACTCCCACGATAATGACATTAAATCACCTCTAAAGGGATCACCTCTCAACCCTGTTGCATTGGGGATTGTTTCCAACACGTGAACTTTCAAACCGTAGTTTTCTTGTCCTGTTCATTCCATTCCAATCGCCCCCAAAATCTGAACTTGTTCCAGCACCAACTCAAAAGTGCAACGTCCGGACTCTCATCTAGATCAGATATGCGTGAGAATTAAGGCATGATTTATCCTGTGGCTAATTTCCCCCCAGCTGTGAGCCCTGTGAAGTTAAACAAGTTATCTGCTCCAAAACACAGTGGTGGGACAGGCATGGGATAGGCATTTCCATTCCAGAAGCAAGAAATAATAATAGGCAAGAAGAAAGGGGAAACTGGCCCCAAGTAAGTCCAAAACCCAAGAGGGTAAACAACATTAAATCTTCAGGCTCCAGAATAGTCTTCCTTGGCCCCGTGTCTTGCCTTCAGAGCACACTGGGGCAGGGGCTGGGCCCCAGGGGCCTCAGGCAGCCTCCACTCTGTAGCTTTGCTGGGCTCAATCCACCGGCAGCTCTCACGGGTCAGAGCCTGGTGCCTGCAGCTTTCCCAGGCTGGCGTTGCACACCGGTAGCTCTACAGTTCTGTGGTTTTGTGGCCCTCCCATACCCACAGCTCCATTAGGCATTTCCCTGGTGTGAACTCTGTAAGATGACTGCACCACTGCGGCAGGTTTCGGCCTGGGCCCCCAGGCCGTCTGCAGTATTCTTTGAAATCTAGGTGGAAGCTGCCATGGCACTACACAGAGCCAGTGCGCTCTGCGGGTCCGCAGAGTCAGCGCTAGGTGGATGCTGCCCAGGCTTACCGCTTGCGCCCTCTGGAGGGCAGCACGAGCCACACCTAAGGCTGCTGGAGCCACAGCCCTGACAGCTGAGGGGCGCTGAGCTGGACTTCAGGAAGCAGAGTCCTGAGGCAGCACAGGGCAGAGAATGCTGAAGTCCCATGGGTACCTTTCTGGAAACCTTGCCTTTAAGGTCCTAGCTTACCTCAGAGATCTCTGAAATGCCTAAGAGTCATTCTCTTTGCCTTGATAAATAGAACCTGGGCTTCATTCTATCCTTGCTGCTTCTCATCGAGTGCTCTCTTTACCACACCCGTAGATTTCACTCCTGAACATGTTTTTTTTATTATTTGCATGGCTAGGCTCAGAGTTTTCCAAATCTTTCCATTCTGCTTCCCTTATAACAAATTCTGTCTTTAAATCCTTTCTTTCTTCTCTCATTTTACCATGATCAGTTAAAAGAAGCCACACAGCTCCTTCAATATTTTGCTTAGAAATGTCTTGCTCCAGTTACCCTAGTTCATCCCTCTTAAATTCTGCTTTCCACAAAGTGCTAGGACATGGACACAATTCTGTCAAGTTCTTTGCAGCCGAGAACTCCAAGGTCAAAGGGCCCACCTCTGGGGAGGGCCTTCTTGCCAGATCATCCCATGGCAGAAGGCAGAGGATAAGAGAGAGTGTGCAAGAGCCAGCAAGAGGGGGCAGAACTCGCTTTTATAACAAACCCACTCCTGCAATAAGGACATCAATCCGTTCATGAGGGCAGAGCCTCGTGACCTAATTGCCTCCTAAAGCCTTGACCCCCCTCAGCACTGTTGCACTGGGGATTGTTTCCCAACATACGCAATTTGGATGACATATTCAAATCGTAACAGCCCCCAGTGCCAAAGTTAAGAATCTTGAGTTAGACCCCGGAGGTAAACCTGGACCTCAGTGGAGAAGCCCCTGCCAACCTCCACACAAGGATTGCACAGCTGAGCAGGAAGCAGGACAGTGACTCCCCTAGTCTTCTGCAGGCTTAGTGGAGGCTGTTGGACCCTCTGAGGCTGGCATGTCCAGAACACTCAAGCCAGCCACTGCTCCCTGACGTCTCCAAATAGGAACCCTCCACTAATGTAAGACAAATGAGTATATGAAAATAACTAACAGAAACCAAAAGCCTTCTCTGCCTGGTGCCCTGATGCAGTAATAGCCTAACAAGCGTGCATCAGAATCACCAGGAGGGCTAGCTGAAACACAAACTGCTGGCCTCCACCGCGATGTTTCTCATCTGCGTTTCTAACAAGGTCTAGGGTGATGCTGATGCTGCTGATCCAGGGACCACACTTGGAGAACCTCAGACCTAGGAGGCAGGAATGAGCTTGCTTTAAAGGACTTCACCTGCACCTGGGATACGCCAGATACAACGAAAACAGGGAAAAGTAGTGAACTTCTATCTTCTGCACACGAGGTCCACTCATCTTATTCTTCATATCACACAGGGAAACTGAAGCTTGGAGGAGCTGGGGAGCCAGAGAGCTGGGATTTAAAGGAAGCTCTGTCAGACTTGAGACCATAGCCCTTCCTTCCCCATTCAAGAGACGGGGGTGTCTCTAACTGCACACTGCTAAGCAAAGAGGAATTCGAGAGAGAACATGTCCTTCATGGAGCAACAGCCCAGCCAAATGCGAGCTACGATGCTATCCACATACTTCATGTGATATTTCACTCAGACAACTTCCAGAATAATCAGAGTGCATCGGCACGTAGTGAACCACAACGAGCAATGTTACGTGGCACACGGTAAAAATTTTTATAAGTGCGGGGGATGGGAATAGTGACAGGATGGATGAGAACATTCACTTATGAAGACTCATGCTGCAGATGCTGCCAGCCAGCAGCGTGGAGGGGAGGTGCAGAGCACGTGGGCACCGCCAACCCACAGGCAGCTTGGCAGAGGAAGACGGATGACAGGAAACCCAGATATCCATCAAGCACGTGGCCCAGTGGCTGCTGGGGCTCCTAGATTTGTGATTCAAATTACAGGCCCAGGAAAAAGCTGGGTAAACAGCCCATTTGGTAACAGGGAAAGGGAGAAAGCACAGTCGTGATGACTAAATGCCTGCCATGTGCCAGGCACTGCTGAGCCCTTCTACCATACGTCACTTACTCTTCACAACACTCTGAAGAAGGTCACAGCAACCCCATTTTACACCCCAGAAAACTGAGGCCCCAAATGGAACTGGCGAATAGCACAGTATCTTCCAGAACCAAAGTTTCTCTGAACAGATATTGTTACCAAGCAAAAAGGGCTCACCTCCCAGTGCCCAGACAAGCCAAAACTATGGCACTGCGTTCATGACAAGAGAAACGCTTTTACGGTGAGTCATCTAACAAGGAGACAGGAGTCTAGCTCAATCTGTCTCCCTGTGCTAGCTTTAAGACTGTGCTTTTATTAGAAAAGTTTTGGGGGGGGTGGTAGTTTCTGGGTGATTGGTCCTCGGGCATGCCCAGTTATCTCTTCATGCCTCCTCATGGGTCACATGTGCAAATTTGGGAGGAGGTAGAATGAAACATGTGGTGGAAATTCGGGCTGTGACATCGGCAAGCTCTGCGCAGGCTCTAGTTGGCCATATTGGTTCCAACCAATTTCAGCCAGTTTTGTTATCTTACAAGTGGAGGGAGTTCCAGCATTTCAGCAAGTTGTTTCTTTTCTCATACCATCCTGTAAGCTCGAGAATTTTTGTTAGTCACTAGTTTCTTTAACTCTTTAATCCCCCTGTTCTGTGTACATTCCTCCACCATGAGGAATTACAGGTGACCACCATTCCAGCTACTTCCTGCTGACTAGGGGCACGGGTCTGGGTCTGAGGAATAACATTGTTTCACACTTGATTATAAATATTCCTGGGTCCCAGGCTGTGGCCAGACAGGTGGATCAGGGAACTCTTTTGTATATTGGATAACCATTTCATGAGCAGAGGATATTGATTTTAAAAATAAGAGACAAACAACAGGTACAGACCTTGACAAGAAGAAAGAGAAATTCCAATGTATAGGTTATTATAATTCCTGGTTTAAGTAGTCCCACAAAAATTGATCTTATTCCCAATGGGATCCTTGAGAATAAGATTTTTAATAGATTATATCCAAGTTTGTTAGGGGACACTTGTTGAAGCCAGGAAATTCAGGATTTAGTCCAAATTGTAAGCAAATAATAAAATCTCAAAAACAATGGCCAAGGTTGGATTCTAATAATGGGTGTGTTATAGTTTATTTTGGAAACATAATTTTTCTCTCTCCAGTCCCCCATTTCTACCAAAGACAAATCTAGTAGGACCAACTTATTTGTAAAATAAGTTTTAGTCTTATGATACTTGGCCCAATTATTTGCATGAAGTACAACAAGAATGGTCATTGGCCATCTAGGCTCTTTTAAAATTGGCTTTATTGGAACTTTTTTATAAGGAATCTTAGGCTTTTAAAAGCCTTGAAGCTCTAGCCGAGGCACTCCAGGCAGACCTTAGTTAAGAGCTTCTTCTGGCTCTTCATTGTTCAAATGTGGCTAAAAAGCATTTTAACATCAACTCTTAATTGCTAGACATTTCCCTCCAATGAGGAACCAGACCAACCAGGACAGATCCATTTTGGTGTCAAGGGACAATCAAACCTAATTTCAGAGTAGTTGATTGGTAATATTTTTGGAGAAAGATCTTAATCAAAAGGGAAAAATATGGCTGTGCACGGTGGCTCATTCCTATAATCCTAGCACTTTGGGAGCCAAGGTGAGAGAATCACTTGAGGCTAGGAGTTTGAGACCAGCCTGGGCAACACAGCAAGACCCCATCTCTAAAAGAAACAAACAAACAAAAAACAGAAAAATTAGCTGGGAAAGGTGTCACACACCTCTAGTCCCAGCTATTGGGAGGCTGAGGCAGGAGGATCACTTGAGCCCAGGAGTTTGAGGTTGCTGTGAGCTATGATGACACCACTGCACTTTAACTGGGGCAAGAGAGCAAAAGTCTGTCTCCAAAGAAAAGTCTGTCTCCACCCCTGTCTGTGTCCAGGGGTGGGGCTAGGAGAGAGAATGGAATATGAAAGTTATCAAAACCACTCGTGTGAAATCCTAACAAAATGGAGCCAAAAGGCCATGAAGGAGGGGCCTTCACACAGGTACACCTGTGATGAGAACTATGGAAGAAGTCCTCAAAACCCCAATATTCCAGACAAGCTGCTTGCCCAGGGAAACTCACCTAACAACAGCTGTCTCCATCAATGAGCTAATGCCAACCCCTGCAACATGTTCCTGTAACCAATGGTCTTTGTTTCAAAACAGCTTATGTGGATTTCTCCTTTTTGTCTTTAAAAGCTTGCCCCAACCCCTTTGGATGTGCCTATGATTCATCATAGGATGCATATCCTGGACTGCAATCTCCGGCTATTCT
Source organism: Lepilemur ruficaudatus (assembly GCA_963574885.1). Lineage (NCBI taxonomy): Eukaryota > Metazoa > Chordata > Mammalia > Primates > Lepilemuridae > Lepilemur > Lepilemur ruficaudatus. Next base: position 28,291 of record CAUYRT010012704.1, read on the forward strand.
TTGCTTTGGAGAATTGGTCTCTCTGTCCCTCATTTTAGGTTGATAACTGCCATTAGTGTGCCTGGCACAATAATGTTTGCTAAACATTAATAGCAAACAAGCTGATGTTTAGCTGGCCAGGCACTTCAGATGGGGAGATGAAGGATTAAAAAGAACAACATTAGCAGATCATGTGAAATCTTCTACAGGCAGGCATTTCCTGGCCAGAATTCTTGATTTCCCCATCCTTTCCCCCAGCCCCATTCCCATATGACTGCAAGAAATGTAGGACAGTAAAAAGGGTCCAGCCACATGCAAGTTACATGAGCATTCAGCCTCCCTAAGCTACAGCCCAAAAAGCATGTGTTGACTGACCCACATGCATGAACAATCAATATCAAGAGAAGAGGGAGTGTGAACAACTATAATCATAAAAAAGCATGCAGCTCTTCTTATTTTCTGGGGTAAATAGGCACAGTGTGAAAACAATATTTTTCTCCCAAGAAATGAATGCTTGATTTGTCACAATAAAAGAAATATAACCTGATACTCAAAGCATTTGAGGACTACCAGAAAAAATCTAGTCTCTACTGTTAGATGCACTGTTTACTAGCTCTGTGACTTGTCATCTCATTTGTAAAATGAGGTTACAAATATCTTTCTTGTGGTGCTGTTAAAAGAGTAAATGAAATAACACGTGAGCAAGTCTTCAGCAGAATGCTTGGTAGCCGTAGGTACTCAATGCTTATTTCCTCCTTTTTCTCTTTAGAATAAGGAAATCATCCAAATATCCTGCACCATGACTTATTACAGTGCAAAATATTGTCTCAATTTTATTACTCATGGTAGAAGATATTATTGTTCTGCAAATATTCAATCCCTTTATCCCCTAACCCTGGAAGGAGTATGCTACCTCACCCCATTGAAGTTGGTCTTGGCTATGTGACTTGCCTCTTGAGGGTGGAGCATAGTTCTTTAACCCTTGATTTTGAACTTGGCTGCGTGGGTTGTTAACAGAAGAGCTACATAATGGACTTCAAATGTGTTTATGGAGTTGGACTCATGCACTCATCCATTTTGCCATTCATTATGAGAATGTGCCACAGGAAGCCCACTGCCCAAGGAACAGAGTCACACCCAACCTGCAACTAGTCAAAGCTCAGCTTCAGCTAGTCAAAACCAGTAGAGATACCCTAGCCAACCTGCAGATGTATGAGCAAGAATAAATACTCTTTTAAACCACTAAGTTTTGGAGTGATTTATTGTGCAGCATTATCGTAGCAATAGCTATACTACCTGAAAAATTGTTTCATCACCTTAGATTTATCATTGTGTTAGGGACAAACTGATGATTAGTGAATATCAAAAGTCATGTGTCAATATAAAGGATGTAAAAGCAAATTATCGAGCTATTTGTTTTTAGCATTTCATGCTTTATATATAAAACTTCTATTTCATTTTTGGGAGGATCTCTCTCTCACACACACACACACACACACACTTCATATGTGTGTATCGATCTTTCACAAAGGATCCTCTATTCATTAAAATTTTTGATAAAAAAAATTAAAGCACAGGAGATACTTTGTATGTTTCTTTAAAAATCACTTCTTGCCTGACAGCCACTCTGTTTTATCCCAGGGGGAGTATTTCCCATACAAAATTTACATTTTATGGAACAGTTGGCTTGTGTGAGCCTTCTGTCTCTGCAATTGAGTTATAATTATGAAAAAGTGCAGGTAAATGGACTTGCATTTTAAAAAGCTTTCTAGGGGCTGGAAAACTTTAACATCCAACTTCCAAACAACAGAAACCCCAAAAAAGTTATCAGAAGGATCCAGTTTGGTAGAACCAAGTTCTAAAATTTTTTCTTTTAATTCAGCATATTATGAGGGTACAAATGTTTAGGTTACATGTGTTGCCTTTCCCACCCCTTTCTAAAATATTTTTTAAAAAATGTTTTATATCAAAGTTGGCATGTTTGGTAAAGATGAAAGATTTAAAGCAGTGCTTCTCAAACTATAACATGCAAACAAATTCTGACTCAGCCGACCTGGGGTGGGGCCTATGATGTTGCACTTCTAATAATCTCCTGGTGATGGCAGCGCTGCTGGCCACACGTTGAGTAGCAAGGTTCAACAGAGGCAGGGGCAGCAGTTAACAAACCCAGCAACCTGAGAATCTCTGCAAAGCCTACTTGTGCAGGAACAGTGCACTGCACATGTGCACCTCTGTCAACTCTTAAAACTGTAACCAAAAGCAGGCTCCGCTGCTTGCCACTCAAAAAGCCAAACTTGAGAGGGGTTGGTTAAAGGAATATCGGATTGGTTAAAAGAAAATCAGGTTTGTTCAAGAGCTGGTATCCTGAGGGGATGACGGACTCTTGTGGAAAAGGCATCTCAAGCCCCTTTTTAAAGGGGGAGAAGTGTTGGGAGGGGCTGGCTACATGGAGGTCAGCGTGTCTTGTTTCTAATGGTTGTGTTGAGTAACCAGGCAGTCTGGCAGTTCGGCTGGAGCCAGCTAGACCACAACAGAATTGAAGGTTAACTGCTCGGCATTTTCCTTTAGGAGGTGGTCCGCAATCTTGGTTCTGCAGTTAACTGCTCAAAGCCAGTTTCTGGAATTCTTAAGCAAACACACAATTAGGCATTGTCAAAGAGAGAGTTACTGGTTAGCTTTAAGACAGAGTGCCTGTTACTGTTACAAGACCTTCCATGAGTCCAGACAGTCTGTACCTGGCCATAATCAGGGCAATTTGGCATGCCCTTGACACTTCCCAGATGGCCCCTCCAAGTTTGCCAAGTACTGTTCAGGGGGATTTCAGGACACAGGACTGTGAGTCTCAAGGTTGTGAGACCCACCTTCGGCTCTGCATGCTACAAACATGGCAAGGAGCAATGCTGGCCCAGAGCCAGAAGCATCAGGTGGAGAGGTGACAGGATGATAAGGCATGTAATTGCTGTCCTCATTCACCGAGCACGATGGTAATTACTTAATTGAAGACAAAAGGGCGATACGCAGGCAGTGGTGGTAGTAAATGTTTTCTACTGCTCTATCTTCAACATGCCCTTTCCTATTTCCTGGTAATGACAATAATTTGCACTTTCAGAGCCTGTCCTTTCTAATTTATTCTTCTCCAGTATTTCATTCATTTCATAACAAATCCACCGGGAAGTCAGAAAGTTTTAAAGCCAGTCTTTAAAAGAGAAAGCAGGGCAAACAGTCTTTGTCCTCATAAACGTGGACTACGTGTAATGAATGCTCTACTGTTGACAGACTCTGTGAATGAACATTTCTACCCCATTTGTAATTTGGGTCTTTGCAGAGCCACCCTGGTGGTGAATAGGATGCTGTTTCAGTTCTGCAGGACTGAGGTCCTTCTTTGTCTTTAAATGACACTGTTATTGTCTTCCCTAGGTCCAGTAGCAGTTTTTCCTCATGGCCCTGGGCTGTTGAAATGCTGACTGTCTGGGCACAGCAGCTTCTGCTGATGTCACTCCACCAGGCATCAGTGTGGTGCCCATCAATCATCAAACTGTCTGATGACAAAGGAGTAAGTCACCCTTTTTGACTTGAAGTAGTCAGGATTATGCTCCCCTTGGCCTCCACTCTGTTCTTGATTGCAAGGGAAAATGGACTTCTTGGCTCACACTGAAAAGGCAAATTTAAATGTGGTTGGAAATCCTGTTCCAGGCATTGCCAGAGCTGAGCTGTAACCCTATAGGAATTTAAGACCACAGCTCCTGGCAGGGCCCCATTTATCCCCTGAGAGTCACAAACCATTCAAGCTGGAACCTTTCTCAACTCTGCATCTTCTCACATTACCTTCAGTCCCTTGGAATGCCTCCCTCTGACATTGAAAAGCCTACCCACCCCTTAAGAATGCTCAGCTAACGTGTCACCTCCTCTATGATAGTCCCCGATCCCTTCCTAGCCCCGGAGAATCCTGGTGTAATCCAGATGATTGGGGTGGGTAGACTCCATGACACTCAAAATCTAGGCTCAAACCTACACTGGTCCAACCAAACCCCCAATTCTATTTCCTGTGAAGCCCAAAGCCTTTCCCAAAAGCCTGTGAATTTGTGCTTACAGAGATCAAGGTCTTTGCTTCCTTGTGGCAGCCTGTGTTTTTGTACCATATCAATCCAGAGAGGAAATTCAAACCCTTCACCATTTTCACTTAGCAAAACAACAACAACAACAACAACAATAGAAACAATGAACGACCTCTAATAGTTGACCTCATTGGAGGGCAGTTTGATGGAGCTGGAGGAAGTGGAAGAGAGGGTGCACATAGCATGTCTCAGTCCACTCCTGCTGCAATGACAAAATACCTTAGCCTGGGTAATTTATAAATAATAGAAATTTATTTCTCACAGTTCTAGAGCCTGGAAAGTGCAAGAGCAAGGCACCAGCAGATTCAGTGTCTGGTGAGGGCTCACTCTTGGCTTCCAAGATGGTACCTTCTCCTTGTGTTCTCACATGGTGGAAGGGAAAAAAGGAACAAACAGATTCCCTCAAACCCTTTTATAGGGGCACTAATCACATTCACGAGGGCAGAACCCTTATGACCTAATCACCTCCTAAAGGTGCTACCTTTTAACACTAACATATTGGGGATTAAGTTTCAATATGGGAGGGAGGGAGAGAAAAAAGAAAGAAAGAAAGAAAGAAAGTTTTAGTATGAATTTTGGAGGGAGAAAAACATCCAGACCCTAGCATTCCACACCCGGCCCCCTTAATTCATGTCCTTCTCACATACAAAATACATTCATTCTGTTCCAATAGCCCCCCAAATCTTAACTTGTTCCAGCATCAGTTCAAAAGTCTACAATCCAAAGTTTCATCTAAATCAGATACAGGTGAAATTCAAGGTATAATTCATCCTGAAGCAAACTCTGTCCAGCTATAAACTTGTGAAATCAAACAAGTTGTGCACTTCCAAAATAGAATGGTGTGACAGGCACAGCATAGACATTCCCATTCCAAAAGAGAGAAACAAGAAGGAAGGGAGAAAGGGGTAACTGGTCCCAAGTAAGTCCAAATTCTAACATAGCAAACAACATTAAATCTTAAGGCTCCAGAATAATCTCCTTTGACTCCATGTCCTACCTTCTGAACACACTGCAGTGGGGGATAGGACCCCAAGGCTCTGGGCAACCTCACCTCGCAATGCTGCTGGCTACAGTCCACACCTTCGCACTCACAAATTAGTCACATGCCTACAGCTCTCCCAGACTGGAGTTGCATACTTGTGACTCTACAGTTCTGGAGTCTTGGGGGTAGTGCTGCTTTCATGGCTCCACTGAGCATTGCCCTAGTGGGGGCTCTCTATGGTGGCCCTGCCCCTGTTGCATTTCTCTGCCTAGGCCCTGAGGCTCACTGGGGCATCCTTTGAAATCTAGGTGGAGGCAGCCACATCCCCATAGCTCTTTCACCTGCACAGTTAGCACCACATGGACACCTGTGCCTTCCAGAGAGGTGGCTTGACTCAAATCTGGGCCCACTGCAGCCACACCTGGGGTGGAAAGGAACACTGCACCTGAATGTGGGGAGCAGAGACTTGACGTGGATTGGGCAGTGAGCTACAAAGTTCCACTCCTCCTCAAAAGTCCTAATATTTCACACAATCCTGTTCCCTAACCACTGCCCAACCCAGGGCAAGAGTGAGGCTGAAAATAGGTATTTGGGAATTGGAGGCAGACTCAGAGGAGAAGTAGAAAGAGCCAGGGTGGGGGGGAGGGGGGAAAGATTGTGGAAAGGCCCCAGTTTTCCTTCCAGGAGTGCTGGGTCAGAGGCAGCTCCATTAGCTGAAAGAGTGGAACAGATGTAGGGAAGAGTAGTTACTTTCTTCTGCTCTAAGTTTGCTCAAATTTTTGCTTGAACTGATTTTGCAATCTCCACACTTTTTCACGAGCTATCTTAAAGATTCCCAAAATTATCATTCTGAGTAACTAATATAGGTCGTGGACCAGTTGTGCCATTTCTGCCATTATTTGGATCTTAGCACCTCGGCTATACAACATGGTGACTGAGTTTATGGCTAACGATGTGTATTTTCACAACATCCTAGCTCAAGCGTGAAGACAAATCTCATTCCATCTGTTTTTTTCTGCTAATGGGTCAGTGATGTTCCCATAGCTAATTATAGCAATTACATAGAAAATAATGTGTTTACTTTGAAAAGCCAGATTTGGTTTTCGAGATTGACAGATACACCACTGTTTCTAAAAGGGTGAAGGTCTTCACTCTTTATCACCTATAAGAAAAAGCCACAAGAAATCCCTTGCCACAGTTACCATGAAAAATGCTATTGAGGATATTGTCCGATATATTGCCTGGGGTCCTTTATTATACTCCAAGAAGCGATGACGCTGTCTTCCAAACTCATTCCTATTACTGATAGCACCGCAAATTCTCTTGTTTCTATTAAAGAGTGCTATCATTAAAAAGGTCTAGTATTCAAAGGGAATAACCATGAGCTGAACTGGAATAGAGTTTTTTAAAATTTAATCTGTCTTCTTGCCCTCTCTCCATGTCCTGCTCACTTCTCAAGGCCGAATGGCTTTATTTACTTAATTGTCCTCCTTTGCTTCCCTTCCTCAAAGATGTTTTTGATACAGAATAACTTCCTTTCCATCTTTATTTTTCTCTAACTCAAGGGCAAGTTCTAATGCTGCATTTCCTTCTTGCTGGTGGCTTATTGCAATCAGTGCAAGCCCAGTGGAAGTGATCTGAAACTCTCCCTGGTCTCATGAATATTTGGGAATAGCTACCCAGCTGCCTACTCTATTTTGGCTCTGTCTCCCTCATGGTGACACCATGACGCCACTGAGTGCAATGAGAAGGTTGTCAGGCCACTGGGTTCAACTGTCCTCTGCTGGTGACTGCCTCTCCTAAACCCAGGCTCTGGGACACACACTTCCCTCCCTTGGCTTCCAAGACACCTCCTGCTTTTCCTCCTATCTCAATGATCACACTGGCACAGGTTGAACAGACAAGGAGCCAGCAAAGGAGTTGGAAATAATGTGACCGATGATGTGGAAAAAACCCAAGAGAGGGTGATATCATAGAACCCAAGTGAAAGGAGTAATTCACTTTGTCAAACACTGTGGAAAGGGTCAAGTAAGATTCAAAAAACAAAACAAAATAGTGAAATGGCATTGGCTTTGCCATACGGAGGTCAAGCAGACGGGCAAGCATGACCTCAGTGTAGCCGCAGAGAGGGTGGAGGAGAGATGGATCACAAGCAACTAGAAACAGTGACTGTAGACAACTCTTTGGAAGAAGAGCAGAGAAATGGGTCCTGGAAAGGAAGGGATATAAGGTCAAGGAAAGTGCTTTCCTTTTGTTTTTTTAAGATAGAAGAGTCTAGAAAATTTGCATCCTGATGGAACTAATACTACAGACAGGGGGACATTATAGATGCAGGAGAGAGAGGGGATACTTACAGGAGCAATGTCCTTGGGAAGGCAAACGAGGATAACAGGGACACTTCATTCATTGTAATAAGTCACAAGGCAGAGAGCAGGGGTGCAAACGCAGGAAGACTTGGAGATGTGGTGGCTGGATGATGTTTGCTCCTATCTGGTTGTTCTTATTTTCTCAATAAAGTTTGAATGAGGTCATCACTAAGAGTAAACATAGTGGAGGGAGTTGGGTTTGGGGAGAGAGGAGATGTCTGAAATCATCATTGTGGAGAGTGAGAAAAAGAACATTCTGGGACACGCAGGAAGAAGTGCAGCCCAGATGACTGCCCATTTGAGATTTGTGGTCCTGAATTTAAAATAAGGCTAGATAATAATAGAAATATTGCGTTAAAGCACTTTACTCTGATCTGGTACATAGCGCATACTCAGTAAATGCAAGCTACTACTATTTTCCCACATGAATATTTATTTATTGTTTGCTTAGATGAGATCCAATTTTACAAAAAAGGAACTTGAATTTCAGGTACAGTGGTTTCACCCACATTGTAATTCCATTAAGTAAATAAATTCTTTCCAATAAGTAAGAAAATTAAATTGAAAAGTCTTGAAAATATAGACCCAATCACCTAAGAAACTATCAAAACATAAAGCATAGAATATCAATCAACTAAATAAAATTTTATGAGGACTTAGTGTCACAGGTTTTCACCACAGGTTTGTATCTCAGTGTGGCTGTTATCAGGGCTTTGTGCAGCATTGCAGTGTAAGAGCACGGTTGGTCTGGGATGATATACCATGATAGGCAGACTATGATCTGGGTATATTGAATATTTTAAAAAACTGATGGTTCAGTTAAAAGAGTAATAGAATCGATAAAGTAGCTCTTATGTTAAAGTGAGCTAAGAATTCAGGGAAACTATTATTACATTCAGAATATCAGCATAAATTTTAAGACTTGGGAAAGGTCACAGATCTATCCCTGAAATAAGAGGCAACAACCTCTGTGTCAACCTGCTTCCAGAAATTATACCAGATAATATAACATGCAGCCTTAACTCCCACACAGTCGTCCTTGGCCCTTCCCTCACTGGGGGAGAAAGGAATGGGGGTGGGGTGTCCTTGGAGAATAGAACCAGGTGATCAATTAAAATCAAATGCATTTTTGCATTTATTGAGATGACCATAGAGCTGATCATCTAATTTGCCAGTGTATTGGGGGAGGGAGGAATCAGTGTCTTCACAATATCATAGTGTTTCATTTCCCTCAAACTCATCCCCAGCCCTAGGCAACTACTAATCTTCTTTCTGTCTTGCTATATTGGGCTATTCTGGACAATTCACATAAACGGAATCATACAACATGTGGTCTTTTGTGATTGGATTTTTTTATATTTAGTATCATGTTTTCAACATTCATCCATGTTGTAGCATGCATCAGTTCTTCATTGCTTTTTGTGGATGAATATCATTGCATGTAGTATATACACCACACTTAATTTATCCACTCATCAGTTGATGGACATTTAGGTTGTTTCCACTTTTTGCCCATTATAAATAATGCTGTTATGAACATTACCTATACGTGAATGTTTATAGCAGCACAATTCACAATTGCAAAGATGTGGAAACAATCCAAGTGCCCATTTTTTTTAATTTCAGCATATTATGGGGGTACAAATGTTTAGGTTACGTATATTGCCCTTGCTCCCCCATCCCCTCGAGTCAGAGCTTCAAGCATGACCATCCCCCAGACGGTGCGCATCGCATTCATTATGTATGTATATACCCATCCCCTCCTCCCCCCCC